>JAGKTI010040526.1:0-10390 GCA_018397915.1 Birgus latro
CCTGTACTGTTGTTTGCAGATGATACTGTGTTGTTGAGTGAAGACGAAGGGGAGCTGCAAGGCTTGGTAGATGAGTTTGGGAGAGTGTGTGAGAAACGGAATCTAAAGGCGAATGTGGGGAAGAGTAGAGTGGTGGTCTTCGAGAGAAGTGAAGCCAATGAGTGTACAGTGAGATTGGATGGGAAGGAAATGGAGAATGTGAGTGAATTTAAGTACTTGGGCAGTGTGATGAGTAAGGATGGTAGTCTGGAGGGTGAAGTGCTCAAAAGGGTACAGCAGGGAAGGAAGGTTGCTGGTTCGTTGAAAGCAGTGATAAGAAACAGGGAGGTGAGCATGGAAGTGAAAAAGTTGTTGCATGACAGTATGTATTGTGATACCAACTCTGACATATGGAAGTGAAGCTTGGACCCTGTTGGAAGGACAGAAGTCAAGAGTGAGAGCAGTGGAAATGAGCTATTTGAGAGGAGCATGTGGAGTCACATGGAGAGACAGACTAACAAATGAGGAAGTGAAGGAGCGTTGTGGTGTGGTTGAGGACGTGATGGGAAGCGTTAGGAGAAACACGTTAAGGTGGTTTGGGCATATGGAGAGGATGGAGAGTGAAAGATTGATGAGGAGAGTGTATGTGAGTGAGGTGGAGGGAGCGAGAGGGAGGGGGAGGCCGAGGATGAGATGGAGGGATGGAGTGGAGAGGTATATGAGAGAGGGGGGTGTGAGTTGGGAGCGTGGTAGTGAAATGGCAGGGGACAGATTGACATGGAGGCGATTTGTTTGTGGCCACCCCGTTCGGGATTGAGGCGTATGGCAATAGATAGATAGATAGATTCATGTATGACCAAGGATTTTCAATCGGAAGCAGGTCTTGGCAGTTCTCCGGTCATTTCCTACCATGAATAATAATCTTCCCACTATCCGACGTAATAGAGCTAAAGGCATGACCGGAAAGTGGTCTTGTCCGGATAGTGGCCCTGAAGCTCCCGCACCGGTCATTCATGACCCTAACCTAACCTAAATCAGAAAACCACCTACCTACCTCCCTACCAAACATGCATAGCACTTATTTAAGTCCCCTTTCACATAAATAATGCATACAAAGCATGAATTAATTGAATTTTAACCAAAAAATGATGATTTAGAGGTGAATAAGGCATAGGTGCTCACAACTTGCCAGCAAGTGTAAGTAAGTGTAAGACATGGAAATCACTATGAAAATCACTCTTTCTCATACCGTATGCCTTAAATAATGAACACAAAGCACGAAATCATTGAATTTTAACCCAAAATTATGAATTTGAGGTAAGTAAGTCATAGGTGTTCATGAGTTGGCAGCATAGTGTAAGTAGGTATCGGACGTGGCAGTCACTATGAAAATCATCATTTCTCGCATCTTATGCACTAAAATGTGGGATACAAAGCATCAGATAAATAAACTGTTACCAGAAAAAGAGTTGGCAAAGGTGTTCACTGTTCACCAACAGCACCAGTCATTCTTGACCCTAACCTAACCTAGCCTAACCTTAATCAGAAAACCACCTACCTACCTCCCTGCCAGACATGCATAGCACTTATTTAAGACCCCATTCACATAAATAATGGGCACAAAGCATAAATTAATCGAATTTTAACCCCAAAATGATGATTTTGAGGTGAGTGAGGCATAGGTGTTCGCCAGTTGACTACATAATGAACGTAAGGAAGAGACATGATTATTACTGAGAAAATCACCTTTTCCACAGCCTATGCATTCAAATGTGGGACACAAAGCATGAAGTAAATAAAATGTAACCAGAGAATGAGGATTTAGAAGTGATTATGGAAAATATTTAGCAGTTGACAGTTTACTTACATGTCCATGATGTTTGTCAACGAATATTACCCCCACCTCTAAGGTTTTTACAGTGGTCATATATGCTCTTGAAGCATGTCCAGTAATCCAGTGTTTAACTACACTTAATCCTTAGCACTGTGAATTATGATTGTTTAAACAAGAACGAAAGTACCACAAACGGTCCGCCAACTGTTCACTCTTCTTGGGAGTTGAGAGACAACTAGCAGGAGGGGAGAGTGCGGGAAGGGAGTTGGTCGGCGCGTGGGAAATTGAAACTGACACGGTAAAAAAAAAATCGGATTTTTTCCATTTGGGGGGCATTTTGGGGTTTTGACCATCAGCCTACGATGTCCGAACAGTGAGGTAGCCGGATAGTGATCATCCGGAAAGTAGAGAGATTACTGTATTTTATATGAAAAAGGTGAGAAAATATTCATAATATTTTTTTTTTTCCTGCCATTCCTAACATATTATGTACTGAAATCATTTGATATCATCATATCTCATATATCCACATCATTTCAGCATCATTCGCATTGTTTTTTTTGGGGGAGGGACAAACAACACCCGCGAAGTTGCACTGTGGCAGCACGTATCGGCGGCGGATATTGGTTGCCAATATTTCTGCAACGTTCGCGCTCCATTGCAAGCCACAGAATGGGTGTAGGGCGCCGGGGTTTGCACTGTTAGGCGTATCTGAACTTTCTCTTCGATATGGCAAGAAAAAAAAGAAATCAATTTTTGAAACTTCAGAAAATGGCCCCCGCGCCAGCCTGGGGTGCACGGAAAATTCCATATTCTCGGCCACAGAGGGGTTAATTTAGTAGATGCTCAAAATATTCTGAAAAAAAAAAAAAATCAGTTTAGTAAGGTTAGTGTGATTTGCTTTCACAGATGTGTGTGAAACCCAAGGAGTTTTGGGAAGGATCCATTATTCTAGGAAGTTGAAAGGTGTTGCATCCAATGAGAACATTCATTGGATGGACGTGGTGCGGCAGCCAGTCAAAGGATTCGTTTGTGCATGATGTCACTGAGCATCAGTTTCCCTGTGCTTGTCAGCCTACTTATACAATAATAACGTGTTGGAGAATACCTGTGTGTGTGCACTCATGTGCCCTACCTGCTCTTATTTCATTCGTTTGTTTCGTTTATAGAGGTTCCAACATGCGTGCATGTGTCGGTCGTCATTGGTTACTTAATGATGGCTCTCCATGCTGCTCAAGATCTGACAGCCTCCCCATTCAATCCCTTATCTGTCAGTTCACATCTCTGTGTTTGTTGATGCTTGTCTGATCCAGATAATTTTCTGTGTAATGTTTAAGATGTAATATTTGTACAGTACAGAATTAGTCCAGTATGACTGTGTTGTCTGATATAATTACCACACTGGATGCAAGATCTCTGTACAAAAATCCAAGTTTCTTTGAGGCATTTTTTGGAAGTGATTATTATTTTTCTGTGCCTACCCTCCTCTTTTCCTGTTTCTCCCATCTTTCCTGTCACTTCTTATTGCTTTTCTTTTCTTTACAGGTGGCTTTACATTGAGTGACAAGCCAGATGGTTTCCTGTAATCCAAGAAACCATTTACAGTGCTGGGTGGTAACCATATAACCAAACCATACGTGTTCCCTACGTATCAACAAGTGGGTTGCTGGAGGGCTAGTGCCCCTCCCCGTAAAACAAATAACTCAAAGTCATGACCACCCCTTACAGGATTATGGCGTCAAGCAATAGATAGATAGATTTAATGTAGGAGGTCCAACTGAGGGTATTGTAAAGCGAAACACCCAAAACTTCAACACTTTTAACCACTTATCTGCAGGTCGCCACTGTGGTGATAGTTGGTGGCAATGGATCAAACTGCGGGGCGTCACTTTGGTGATTCTGTGTTGTTTTGAATTCGCCGAGGCTTTCAGGATATAAATATATATAAGAAAATAATAAGGGAGAAGCCTGAGTGATATTTATATTCACCTGGAACTACCTAATTTATTATGTATTGTGTAGATTTCCTACGACTTATTTCATATCATGTACATTAGCAGCTGACATTTTCAACCCTTGGCTACCCAGCTACGTACATTATTCAGTTCAATGTCGTCCTTCAAGGTGGAATCATGTCACCGTCTCGCCCCTCCATTTCCGCCGCTTTTGCGGCCATTGTAAAAGGCCCTGTGACCTCTACCCCTACTAAACATCATGTGGGAAGCGGTAAATGACTGTAGATATATATAAGTGTAATAGAGTACTATAAATAATAAAGTGTGAGAGTGTATATGAATAAGAAATGACCGAATACGAGCTGCGAAGTAGCGCGATTGGGACGCTCGTATTTTAAATTGCTTTCACAGTGTTTTTTTGTGGGAGTATAGGTACATGGAAATAATATAATAGTGTTTCTAGTGATAATATCAGGCATTGGTATTTATATTACGGGCTGTCAGGAAGTGTAAATTGGAGATTTCCTTACCCAGCTTCAGAATTCTCCACAAGTCCTACGGTAGTCGATAAAGGCTCAAAAAACATCCCAGGAGAAAGCTGAAGGTATGTTCCATACGCATATTTAATTATAATATTCTAGGACTAATAACTGATTTTTGGCAAATAGTAATCCCTCCAATATCCGACGTAATAGAGCCAAAGGCTTGTCTGGATCTTGGTCCTGAAGCTCCAGCACTGTTTTTTCATGACCCTAAACTAACCTAACCTAAATCAGAAAACTACCTTCTTACCTCCCTACTGGACATGTATAGCACTTATTTAGGTCCCTTTTCACATAAATAATGCATACATAGCATGAATTTAATGAATATTAACCCAAAAAATGATGATTTAGGGGTGAGTGAGTCATAGGAGCTCAGAACTTGCCAGCATAGTATAAGTAAGTATCGGACATGGAAATCATCTTTTCTCACATTTTATGCACTAAATTATTGGATACAAAGCATCAAATACAGTAAATGATGTTAATTGCTACCAGAAAAATGGTTAGGTTAGGTTAAGTTAGGTTATGACTGGACATGAAATTCACTGCTTCAACCTTTTTCATAGCTGGTGCACTTAATAACCATGCATGAAAGAATTAAATTAAAAGCAGGAAATTATGATTAACACATGTTAGGTTAGGTTAGGTTAGGACCGGACATGAAATTCACTGCTTCAACCTTTTTTCTAGCTGTTTTACTTAAGAACCATGCATGGAAAAATTAAATAGCAAGCAGGAAATTATGATTAACATTTAAAGTAATTTTTTAACACATGTACAGCATGATGAAAACAGGTTAGGCATGAAAATCTTTATGGTAATCATAGGTTAGGTTAGGTTAGGTTAGGACCAGACATGAAATTAACTGCTTCAACCTTTTTTCTAGCTGTTTTACTTAAGATCCATGCATGGATAAATTAAATTGCAAGCAGGAAATTATGATTAACATTTAGGGTAACTTCTTAACACATTAACAGCATCATGAAAACAGGTTAGGCATGAAAATCTTTATGGTAACCATAGGTTAGGTTAGGTTAGGACCGGACATGAAATTAACTGCTTCAACCTTTTTTCTAGCTGTTTTACTTAAGAACCATGCATGGATAAATTAAATTGCAAGCAGGAAATTATGATTAACATGTAGGGTAACTTCTGAACACATTAACAGCATCATGAAAACAGGTTAGGCATGAAAATCTTTATGGTAACCATAGGTTAGGTTAGGTTAGGTTAGGACATGAAATTAACTGCTCCAACCTTTTTTTTAGCTGTTTTATTTAAGAACCATGCATGGAAAAATTAAATAGCAAGCAGGAAATTATGATTAACATTTTCAGTAATTTTTTAACACATGTACAGCACGATGAAAACACGTTAGGCATTAAAAATTTTATGGTAACCTTAGGTTATGTTATGTTAGGTTAGGACATGAAATTCACTGCTTCAACCTTTTTTCTAGCTGTTTTGCTTAAGAACCATGCATGGAAAAATTAGATAGCAAGCAGGAAATTATGATTAACATTTTTGGTAATTTTTTAACACATGTACAGCATGATGAAAACACGTTAGGCATGAAGTTAGGGTACTTACGAACAAAAAGCGGCCGTCCTGATGTAATACCCCACTCTATCATCTCAGACTCTGACAGGAAGACGTTGCACCTGACACACCTTTCCACTTGAGAATCACCAGCACTTCTCACCAACACTTTCACCAAGGTTTTTTTTTTTATAACTGGAATAACATCACTTCACTGCACTGTACACAACAGTAAATTCCCGTGTGGTCTAGTGACGATCCATGGAGCCTTGTGAACTGCTCAGCAGCAGCTTTCAGCTCCGTTCCACGTACCAACACACCAACAGCACGTTGTTGTCGATACGAAATCAACGTGGAGCGGTCGATGTCTGCATACTTAGGAGTAAGCATCACCTTCCTCTGCACGTTTCGTCTGGTCTTCGATGCGAAATCAGCCGTGTACTGCTGTAGTTTGTCTCGGGACTTCTTGATATCAAACAAGGTGGAGTGAGGGAGGTTGAATTCACGTAAGATGCGCCCTGTTGACCAGCCGGCGTCCACCTTGTCCAATATCTGCCTCTTCTTCTCCAGAGTCAGAACCACTCTTTTCCTCTTCTCAGGAGGCAGGGCCATCATCACACACATGATGAAGGTGAAGAGCAGTATCAAGCACTGTAGGAGGTAAGGCATCACCACAAAAGCAATCACTTCGGCCGCCATTTTCGGAGTTGTTCACGAGGGAGGAGGGGAGTGGGTAATGGCGACTGATAGTGGCGTCACGAGTGTAAACAGGGGGGATCGGCACGCGCGGGAAATTCAGACTGACGCGGTCCCAAAAAATCGAAAATTAATCAATTTTTTTCAGATTTTTTTCCATTTTGGGGGTTGGGCAGCCCAGAATGTCCGGTTAGTGAGTATGTCCGGTTATTGGACGTCCGGATATTAGAGGGATTACTGTATTTTTAAAAAGCCAGTAGGAGCGCGAATTCCCCCATGGGAAGGGAAAGAACCGCCTCCATCAACCCCGCGGTTAAGGGGATAAAGAGAAGAATATTGGTTGCAATAACCCCTTACTGCCAGTTGGCGGGAGTCTGCCAGTTGTTGGTAAGAACTGCAGTTTTTTTTGCAGCACAGTGAAGTAGCCGCCTCTTGAACTCATCACTCGTAGCTAGAGAGATTCCCTCCAGCCGAGGGAAGCATACCTCAGTCATCTCTGTGACTTTGACAGGTGTATGACGATGTTTTCTCAACCCTTCTCATCCAATTCTGTTCCTGCCTCACGTGGACTTTTGCCTCATCCAGCCCTGCCAAGCCTCTTTCCAAGGATACTAGGAAAAGTCATAGGGTGTACCTTTGACATTAAAATTGTGTCTTGTGTCTAGTTTATCTAGTAATGGAGAAGTTCTCACATTGAGAGCAAAATGAAAATTGAGGCTGTGTGCACGCGCATGAATACATCCTGCCTCGCGTGCCCTAAATTGCCCCACTTCATCATATCCTTATTCATCGATTCAATGACCTGCTGACCTGGGAATACATTCGTTTGCTAAAAGAAGAGTTGGTGAGTAATATGGTCTTGTTTCCTTAATTGTTATGCAGGAATTTCTGAGATATAAAGGTTTGAAATCAGGTCACTGTATTTTCTAAAAAATTCCCGTAGTGAGAGAACGGCTGCACTATAAATATCCTGGCGTTTAGGGTTTAAAGGTAATACAGTAATATATCAGCTGTCTGGGGTAATTCAGCCAACCCCCACACCGGATATTGCAGAACGCCAGATATTGCATCGGTACCCCCAATTGGCTATCCATTTGGCATTGAGCCAGATAATATGTAACCACCCTAAGTTATCTGCCTCGACCCTTTATCCTTAAAACTTGCCTACAATATTACCCATAAGTAAAATATTAAAATCAAGCATAAAATACAGCACAATATTGAGACATTATGCTCACAAGCACTAATCTCTGCTCGGGGGTGCTGCCTTTCTAACCTGTACAGTATACCCAGGGAAGAGGTGAGGGGGGGGAACGAAACAAGCTTCACCTGCATCTACCCCAGCTCCCAACCCAAACCTGCCCCCCCTTATACAGCTGCACCCACTCCACCCATCATTCTTAATTGGCAGTTATATCTCAAGGTGACCTTTTTGGTCACACATGAGGAGTAGACTACCACCAGTTGAACAGGGCAGTACTCCTGAGGTGGATGGCAAGCTTGTGACAGGGAAAGCTGGAGCTCCTGTTTCACCAGCCCTCAGGACTTGATCATGACCATCTCTCTTTGGTGAACATTTTCAGTGCTTTCATTTACACACAGTGTAGGCCAGCATACTCTCTTAATACCTTTACCTTCAACTGTCTACACCGCACTTTATGCACATAAGATATCACACCTTCTGTTTCCACTCCCTTTAGCAATGGCCGCTGCATTATTACTAGCAAAGGAGGTGATATCTCGGATTGCCACCACCGCAGGGTAGGGCTGGCGGTACAGGGTCCTCCTGGCCGCCATTAGGCGACTGTGCCGGAAGCTACTGTTGCAATTTCCATTCATGCTCATCAGCAGAGAAGTGCAGGTGTGTCTCTATTCATCACCAATATCCTTGGTCTCAGCAGCAATCTGATTTCAGTTCATTTTTTCCTACAGTCCATATCTCGTCTCACCCTGTACCTCACAGAAGCACGAATCTCTCCCTCTACTGAAATATCCCCATTTCATGGTTACCATCTCCTCACACACTTCCGTAACAAGGATGGCACCTGTTGTTATATCAAATTTGAAAATGCAGTTGACACTGTTTTAAACTTCAGCTAATATTGATTACTCACTGTATAAACTAAATTATCTAAGTATTACCAATTATATCTTTGTAGTCTATCGCTTCCCCAATGCTTCTTCAGAACGCTGTATATTTGACTCCATATCCACAGAGTTGAGTAACATTAACCTTGCCCTAAGCACTGAAACTACCATTTTGGGTGATTTTAATGTACATAATGTTGAATGCATTCTGCTAGGACTGATTGTGCTGGTCTAGAGTGCGAGCTGTTTGCAGAATTGTTTAATCTCGCACAGTTGGTAAAGCAGTCAACCAGATACCAGATAATCCTGGCAATAATGTCCATCTTTTGGATCTGCTCCTGACAAATAATCCAGATCAATACAGGGTAGAAGTTTTGTCACCACTTGGATCCTCTGACCACCATCTCGTCAAAGCCTCATTTAGTTAGCCCCCCGAAACCTCCCCGTTCTGAAGTTGTCAGGGTGGCCCGATGGCACTTTGAAAGGGCAAACTGGGATGGGTTTAGAAATTATCTTGTTGACATTCCATGGCATTCTTTCTTATCTACTGATGTCAGTTCTACCCAGTCCCACATTAATGGCCTAATACTAGTTGGTATGGATTTATTCATACCAAGTCAGCAGTTCATTGAAAGATTGAACTCTCCAAAATGGTTTGATAGCAACTGTGCCAGAGCAACGGCCCAGAAGTCATATGTATTTAACTCTTACTTAAAAAAAAAAACATCTGAATTGCTCTGTCAATTTAAAATTGCTAGAAACCATGCAAAAGCAGTAATAAATCTTGCAAAATCAAACTTTCTTCAAAATCTAGCATCAGAACTACTTAACAGCCTTAATGACAATAGAATATTCTGGTCATCTGTCAATTTTTTCAATAATAAGTCATCATCCATTCCCCCCCTAAATCTTCAGATGGCAACATTACAAATGACCCATGTGAGAAAGCAAATATCTTTGCCAGTACGTTTGGCTGAAATTCTCACGTAAAGGAAGTCAGCCAGAACGTCCCAGTACTAGAGCTTGACTGTCCCGAAATTGTTCCCCTTAAAATACAGGTGGCCCTCAACATTTGCGGGGGTTAGGAGACACAGACCCCCGTGATAATCCATGAATGTTTGGTGCCTCCCCCCCCCCACAAATGCCTCTATAGATGCAAATCACTCCTTGTGAGCAAATGTGCGGATACTGTACCTAATAAACCATATATGGGGCCTGAAAGCAGCATAAAATATCACAAATAGTATATAACAGACCAACTGTAAAAAGAAGTTTAATATGAAATAAGTTTTGATTGGGTATGGCTGTACAGTACTGTACTAAGTTTGGGTAAATATGTACGTGGTGACTTCTGCAGACTTACTTCTACAGACTCACACGAGTGAGTCTGTGGAAGCCACCAGCTACTTACTCACCCCAGCTTCTTACAACCATACCCATTAAATTCAGAGTTAACTCACATCTGTCCCTGAAGTTTGGGCGGACGAACTCTGATAACTTGTGATGATGATGATGATGATGAACATGACATCGATGACGCTGAAGATGATTAGCCATGCATTTACCGATGACGGATCACTGGATGAGATGATGTAGAGTGTAAGTGCTCGGCATAAGGAGTCTACATGACCGTAGACTCCATCTCATCTCCACTGCGAGCGTCAACGCCGATTGGTGGTGGATCTTCAGTTCATCCTCAGAGACAGGTGGAGAGGATGATGCACCGTCAGAGTCAGGGTGAACAGGTTCAGGGT
>JAGKTI010040527.1:0-10389 GCA_018397915.1 Birgus latro
TGGGAAGATGGCAGGAATGTCAGGAGAGAGTAAGGGAACGACAAGGGGATGAGATAAGGACAGCAAAGAAGAAGGCTCCCCCCCCCGCGCCCTCCAAACCCTCCAGCCGAAGCCGGTGGGAAAAAGTCAGAAAGAACACCACGCGGCACAGAAAAACTGGCGTGGACATTTTATAGGAAAGTGTGAAAGGAGAACAGAGACTATCATAGTGTAACCTGAAAAGGAAGAAGTATGAATTAGTATTGGTTATAAGATTTTTTTCTTTTTCTTTTTCTATACCCACCCCTTATTTGTCATATGCTTATCTAGCCTATGCTTGAAACTCACAATGGAAGAGGCAGCAACTACGTTACTAGGAAGCTTATTCCATTCATCTACTACTCTATTACCAAACCAATTTCTACCTATTTCCTTACTGAAACGGAATTTTTCTAGTTTGAAACCATTACTTCTAGTTCTATCCTGTATGTTCACTTTAAGTACCTTGCTAATATCTCCCTTGTTTATACCCTTCATCCACTTAAACATCTCAGTTAAGTCTCCCCTTACTCTATGTCTCTCTAGTGAGTGCAGATTTAGTCTTTTCAGTCTGTCTTCGTATGACAGGTTTCGAACATCATGTATCATTTTTGTCATTCTTCTCTGTACATTTTCTAACAAGTTAATATCCATTCTATAGTAAGGACACAAAAATTGTACTGCGTAGTCTAAACGTGGCCTTACTAATGCTAGATAAAGATGCAGTATTACTTTTGATGACCTATTGCTCACGCTTCTCTAAATAAATCCTAGGACCCTATTTGCTTTATTTCTTGCATTAATAGACTGTTGCCTTGGTTTGAGGTCGTTACTAACCATGACTCCTAGATCTCTCTCGCATTCCGATTTACTAATTTCTTTGTTATCCAAGCTGTATTTAGTATCTCCAATGGTCTTGCCTACGTTAAGTACTTTACATTTTTCAACGTTAAATTCCATTTGCCAAGTTTTAGACCATCTGGATAATATATCGAGGTCATTTTGTAAGTTATGGCAGTCGTCAGTCGAGTTAATGATACACCCATTTTTTTTTATCGTTGGCAAATTTGCTGATACTGCTAGTGATTCCTAAGTCTAGATCATTTATATATATAATAAATAATAAGGGACCGAGTACTGAACCCTGTGGTACACCGCTAGTTACTAATCCCCAATCCTACTTAGTTCCATTTATTAATACTCTCTGCTTTCGTCCTTTCATCCAGGATTCTATCCATTTTAAGATATCGCCGTCTATACCGTGTGCTCGAACCTTTCTAACTAACCTCACTAACCTCCCGTGTGGGACCCTATCAAAAGCTTTACTGAAGTCCAGATAAATAATATCGTAAGCTTTATCGCTATCTACTGCCTCATAGACCTCCGAGAAGAATGACAACAAGTTTGTGAGGCAGGATCGTCCTTGCCTGAATCAACACTGACTTTCATTTATAAGATTAAATCTTTCCAAGTGTTCTCTAATCTTATTGGCCAAAATTGACTCTAACATTTTTTCTACTATTGACGTTAGACTTATTGGACGATAATTCGACGCAGCTGCTTTATCACCCTTTTTAAAAATGGGCATTACGTTTGCGGTCTTCCACGCCTCAGGAACTTCTCCTGAAATTAAAGAGTCATTAAATAACGATAAAAGTGGCTGACATAATTCTTCTTTGGTTTCTTTTATAACTTTTGCATATATATCGTTCGGACCTGGCGATTTTTGAGTTTTTAACTTATTAATTTCTTTCAATACGTCCTCCTTATTAATGTTTATATCACTAAGAATAATTTCCGTATTATCGTTGTAAATATTCCCTGCTTAAGGGACCAGGTCTAGATTTTCCTTGGTGAATACTGATATGAAATAATGATTTAGGATGGAGCGCATTTCTTTATCTTCACTGGTAATGTCACCTAATTCTGTTCTGAGTGGTCCTATCCTATCTTTATTTTTCGTCCGGTACATTTGGTAAAAGCCCTTGGGGTTTTCTTTAGATTCACTAGCAATCTTAATTTCATAATTTCTCTTTGCCTTCTGTATCTCCCTCTTTACTTCTCTATTTAAAATCGCGTACCGGTTACGTAAGTGTTCCTGTCCGCATTTTATTTTCTATATATTCCTTTCCTTTGGCCTATGAGGGATTTTAATCTGTCATTTAACCATCTCGTTTCCGAATTATTCGTTCTAAACGGTTTTGAAGGAATATATCTATCTTGGCCTCCGTGTATTATATTTACTAACTCGTTGTATTTCTCACTGGCCGAACGAAAGTTAATCTCACCACCTCTCACCTGACCTTCCCCCTGGATATGGCGCACATTCCCACCTGTTTCCTGTCCTATGACCTGGGGTTCCCCACTGACCTGCCACTCCCTAAAATAGCTATTCTCCCTATGGAAGAGGCAGACAGACAGTCAGAAGGCTCTTTCTCAAATTGTAATAATTCATAAAACCGTATAGACTTTTTGTAGAAATAAATCAAAATAAAATGTACATTTTATATGCAGAGAGAGAGGGAGAGAGGGAGGGAGAGAGAGGGGCAGGCAGACAGGCTTTTTCTCAAATTCTAATAATTCATTAAACCGTATAGACTTTTATATAGAAATAAATCTACATAAAATGTAAATTCTATATGCACAGAGAGAGAGAGAGAGAGAGAGAGAGAGAGAGGTGGTGTGCTGGGAGCGAGGACATAGCACTTTGTCTCTAATCCGATAATTTCCCCAGTACAAAAATTGGCAACGCCACAAGAGGGGTAATTTCCATGAGGGGCAACGCCACAACGATCCGGACTTTTTGGTCAGACTATAGCTATTCCTACTTCAACAACAATATTAATATAAAAATTTAACAAGTTACCCATTCCTATTACATAGCCGCCAGAAGATAGCTTTGTAATGCTTAATGTAATTTACATGAAATATGAACAAGATCTGAAGACCCTACGGTAATTTCTCGTGTAAAATCAACAAAATCTTAAGACAAAGGTGTCGAAGAATACGCATTCTTAACTGTAGCCATATTCCTTTCAGGTCATAAGATGGACTGGCTTTTATATATCTGTAAAGTTTCAGATTTAAAGGTTGTGTGGTTTTCTTAAAACGTGTTGCAAATAAAAAGCTGAGCAGATTTGAATTCGGTACTTTCCAGTCGGTTAAATGGTAAAATACTAAGCCAAAATTATTCAATAAACATTTTTAATACTTGATTTTCAACCAAATAGCCGCATCTCGATTAGATTGTGAGATATTTCACTTTCAAATAAGCGTTTTTTTTTTTTTTTTTATAGAAAAGGTTATATGACCTTAAAAAATAAGCAAAGCTCATTATTAGATATTTGGCACAACCCTAGGGTACCTTAATGCGTAATATCATCAAGATCGAAGGAAAAAAAAAGTGCAAAGAAACATTTTATTAATAATAATATTGACGAAAACAATAAGTTTCACCATTTATATGGCGAAGCTTAAATATTTTCCTATTTAGTATAGCCACAATAAGGAACTTTCGTCATAACTATTTATGGTACTGCTGTGGGTTGTTGATTGGGGTTTAATGGCCATCACCCACTATGAGGGGCATTAGGCCAAATATAACAAGTCAGAAAGACTAGAGGGGAAAAAATGGTAAGAAACAAGGCAGCTTGTTGAGGGAGCCAAGCGAGCAGAGATCCACAGATTTCATGCTTCATTTCAGATTGTCATATTTTGCCTGTGAAAAAAGGAGAATCTACAAATTTTCACATCAGAAGGTAAAAAATAAACACATACGTAAATATAGTTAACTTATTTTAAGGTTTCCCTTGAAAAGCACACATATCACATCTTCTGTCTACACTGCCATCTACTGGACTGGCTACGTTTGAAATTACTCAACAAAACTAACCACACTGAATTCTACCACACTCTCAAACTATGACCCTACCTTGGAGCCTGGACATGCCTGGTAAAACAACATAACATTCCTTGAAAAAGGTCTGTATTCTGTGATTTCATTGAATTTTGCATGGGTTTAGTGCTACAAAGACTTAATGAAATGGGCCATGCTTGGGTTTTATGAGCTGAGTGATAAATTTCGTGATATTGCCTGTGGTATAGCACCTTAACCCGCCGAGTCCCATCGACGTACGTTGTATGTCGCTACTTTTTTTCGCTGACAGACCCAACGACGTACATCGTACATCACGCAATTGCAAGGCCCATTGTGTGCACATTTTTCAACATTCGTGGGTGATTTTTGGTAGGCATATGTGGGAGACCTTCCTCTACCTGCTGTCAAGCAGGGGTACTGCTTGTCCCCTCCTAACCCCCCTCCCCCCCTCCCCCCAACACTGGGCAATTCATCTGTTAGCAGCAACCTAGCCAGTAAAGGTATGTTGCCCCACGGTCTCTCTAATGACGAAATTCGCGGTGAAATTGATTCCTGAGGTGGAGGACAAAGAAACAAAGAAGCTAGAGGTAGAAACAAACAGAAGTGATGAGGTGGTAATGTCGTAAAGGAAGGTGCCATATACTGGGGTTTAGGGTAAGTGAACAATGCTTATAAACTCCTATATTATTGTGTGAAAACCATTTACTACACATAAATTCGTACCAAATAAATGAAATAAATACGTAATTTAAAGTGGCTTGAATTAGTCAACCCTTCCATAGTTCGTTTTCTTAGCCGTACGTACCCTGAAAAAGAAGGAAAATGTATGGTTGTGACACCTGTATCAATATTTTTTTACCTCAGGATCGCGATTTCACTATGAAATTTCGATGTTTCGCACCAAAAGCGAAGGTTTCAGCCAAAAAACAAAAAGTCGAAAATCGGTCGGGATCTGGGGGTAGGCTGGGTATAAAACCGGTCGGGACTCTGCGGGTAAAATGGAATGGGGCATGTATTGGTTTCTTGAGCTGCGAGTGTTTTATATATTGCATCTTGTGCTATGGTTTCAGTGTAATGTTGGGTTGTGCATATGCCTGTACTGTAGTAAGTTAATAGTTGCTATCTGTGCTTTGTTAAGAGGTATCGTCATGGAAGACGAAAGTAGTAGGCCTACATTGCCTACCGAAAAGAAGAGGAGATATTCACCAAAGTACTCAAAAGAATTTGAAACTGATCCTCAACTGAAAGACTGGGGGAAAGCTAGCTGTAAGCGAGATAGCTATGCATACTGTACTGCATGTGATATTATCCTTAAACTAACTGCTGGTAAAATTGATTTGAAAGGACATAGCAGACACAAAAAGTACATGCATAGCTCAAAAGCAGGTCAGTGTCAAAGCTTCATAACGAATTTGTCTTCAGTAAATAATGATGTCAAATAAGAGGAACTACAAATATCAGCATTTCTTGCTGAACATGATCTACCATAATCAAAAGAAGATCATCTCTCAAAATTAATTAAGGTTGTTTGCAAAGACTTCCATATTGCAGGTCAAATAAAATGTGGTCAAACAAAAGCAACTGGAGTAGACAGTAATGTAACTGGGAAAGAATTCCATAAGACTCTTATGCAGTTTTTCAGAGACAATAAATTTTCATTGACTGTAGATGAGTCTACTGATATAGGTTGTGTTAAAAATTTCTGTCTGGTTGCAAGAACTAACGATATTGATTCAGTGAGTGATTTCTTTCTAACTTAATTATCATTCCTTTAAAAGATGCAACAGCAAACACACTGTACAATAAGGCTGTAACTTTTTTCACTGATAATGTCATTCCATACAAAGACAATCTAATAGGGTTTGCTGCTGGAAGAGGTAATCCATGCTTAGTGCACATCATTCTTTGTCATCCTTGTTGAAGGCAGGTGTCCTACATTTGTCGTGAAATGTATATGCCATTCTTTTGCACTGTGCATCTTATACTTGTCTAAAGCTAACCCGATCAGTTGAAGATCTGGCAAGAGATATATACAGTTATTATAAATTGCAGTCCCAAGAAGGTAGATCTTGAAGTTTCAAAAACTCACTAATGTAAATCCCCGCAAAATCTTGCATCCATCACAAACTAGGTGGCTTTCTTTGCACATGGTAGTGTCTAGGATACTCAAGCAGCACAGTGCTCTTAAACTTTATTTCACGAATGCTGTTTTGTGTGATAATCTTTTTGCAACTGAAACAATCCTTTCCAGGCTGTCTAATCCTGTCAAAAACTGTACCTTCTCTTCCTAGATTATATCTTGCCAGTTTTTAGTAAGCCAAACAAGCAGATGCAATCTGAGAGCACCCAATTTCATGTTCTACACAAGTCAGTTTCATGTACTATAAGAACAATTTTGGACTGCTATATGAAAGAGAGTTGCTGTCAAAGACGCCACTGAACCAAATCAGATTCAAGGACCCAAGTAATTTCAAAGGAAAAGAAATCTTGTACCTTGGCATTCAAGTAGGAATGGAGGTTTGTTCAGATCATTATGAAAAGAAGGACTTTGAGAATTTTAGGTTAAATTGTCTAGAGTTCTGCAAAGAAGCTGTCACCCAGATCTACCAGAGATTTTTTTTTGCATTTGTTGATGTTAAATCTTTGAAAGCTCAAGTCCAAAAGTTGTGTTTGAAAAGGAAGTCCCATCACCGATTAGTCTGCTTCAGAAGTTTGGCCATACAGTTGAAAATGCTATTACTCCCCAGTCCCATACTGCCATAGGTTCAAACAGAAGTAGTTCAACATGGAAAGGATGATGTGCAGTGAATTGTTCTTCATATGGTCAGCATTTTGGTGTGCAACAAGAATGGCTTAGGCGTGGTAGATTAACACTGGCTTCTGAAGTTCGTGGTCTTTATTCAACAAGTAATTACGCTTAAACCGAGGTGTCCCGTCGACGTACGGGCACGTTGCAACGTTTTGTCACGGCTACACCCATTGACATACCCATACATTATGCAATTGCAAGGTCAGTCAATTGCACATTTTTCAAGGTTCACGGGTGATTTTTGGTAGGCCTATGTGGGAGACCTTCCTCTATCTGCTGTCAAGTGGGGATACTGCATGGCCCCACCTGACCTCCCCTCCCCCCCTTCCCCCAACACTCAGCAATTCACCTGTTAGCAGTGACCTGGCCAGTAAAGACATGTCATGCCACAGTCTCTCCAATGATGAAATTCACAGTGAAAGTGATTCCTGAGGTGGAGGACAAAGCTAGAGCATGAAACAAACAGAAGTGATGAGGTGGTAATGTCATAAAGGAAGGTGCTATATGTGGATGTGTTTGGTGACTGAACAATGGTTATATTGCTTATATAATTGTGTGAAAACCAATATACTCTTGTACCACACATAAATTTGTACCAAATAAATAAATAAATACGTAATTTAAAGTGGCTTGTATTAGTTTACCCTCCCATAGTTCGTTTTCTTTGAAGCCAGATACCCTGAGAGAGAGCAAATGGTAAGGCTGACTCATCACCTGTAGCAACATTTGTAAGCTCAGGAGGGCGATTTCTCTATCAATTTTCGATGTTTCTCACCAAAAACGGAGGTTTGAGCCAAAAGAAAAAAAAATCCGAAATTGCTCGGGACTGGACGGTATCGGAGGTAGGAAATTGGTCGGGACGTGATGGGTTAATGCTTGCCAGCTACACTTCACTCTTTTCACAAGTACCAGAGCTATACGATTTTCACTAGGCTGCACTCACACTGAACTGCACTGAAACTAAAGCTGAAACGAAACTGAGTCCTTATATAGCTTTCCCTACTTTTCTAGATTCTAGTACATTCTCGAAAGAGCAACAATTACCACTCGGAGACATTCAAACTACCCCAGAGTTTTCTTACACAAACACTCTAAATTATTTAGCATTTAAACTTAAATAAAATAACATAATCACATAAACAAAATATTATAGAGAAAATGAATATAAAATTTAATGCATAGCTTTACAAAATACCTCCACTCATAAACAGCAGGCTAACTGGCAACTCTGACTCATAACTGAGACAAATGAGAAGAACTGAGAACCTTCCAGTACTATACTCTAGCAAATCCTGCTTCTCATCACTACCCTCTCCCTAGTCCTTTTGTTGTCCTGACAAAAGTACACAAGACTTGCAAACATAATCCTTAATCTCTAACAAAACTTCTAATTATACACAAAATACTCCTTCAGCTTGTCAGGTCTTCTGTGCTGCTTCCGACAACATCCCTGCTCCTCCACACAGTCCACTCCTCCTGGAATGATATGGTCCTCTTCTTGGACGCACGATTCCTTGGAGACATCCCAGTTGTACTGTCCTAGTCCATTGTACTGCCATTGATGATTCACGTATACCACCTTTGGGTGAGATTTCCTGCCTCCCCGAATCTGATACGTTACATCTGACAAGTAATCCATCACAGTGTAGGGCCCATCCCACAGGCTCTGCAGCTTCAGTGACTGTCCCTTCTTCCACTGAGGATTGTATAGCCAAAGATTTTCACCATCCTTGAAGCTCACCTCACTTGCTTTGGCATCATACTTGATGGCTGAAATCTTAAGGGGTCCTCACAGTTGATGATGTATGTCAGCCAGCCTTTCCTGAAGATTCTTTGCATAGTTGGTTGTGCCTGTAGGCAGTCCTCAACAGGTGGTCTTCCCATTAACATGTCAACTGATAAGCGTAGTTCGTGGCCCAACATCAGTTTTTCAGGGGTGTAGCTGGTGGACTCATGGGATGCAGACCAATAAGACATCAGCAACGCAGGTAATTTCTGGTTCCATTCCATCTGTCCTATGCAGTACTTGGAAAGTTCTTGCCCCAGGGTCCAGTTGAGTTTCTCCACAATTCCACATGATTGTGGCATTATTGGGGTCATCCTGGACTTCTTGACCCACAGTAACTTGCAGCACTCATGGAACACAGTAAGCTCGATGTTTCTACCCTGCTCTGAATGTAGCTCTTGTGGCATCCCAAAACGACAGAAAAATTGGTCAACCAAAAGCAGAGCAACAGTCACAGCTTCTTGATCAGGGATGGCATAGATTTCAGGCCACTTTGTGAAGTAGTCCATGGTGACACATACAGTATATACTGGTTTCCCCTTTCAGTGAGTGACATAGGTCCAACAATGTTCAATGCAACTTTCCTTTGGTGCACCCACTTCATAGAGCTGAAGAAGGATCCAACCACATTACTTGGGTCTTACCTTGGCACAGCATACATCACAGGCCCGACACCACTCTTTAACATCCTGCCACATGCAAGTCCAGTAGAACCTCTGTCACAGGTGACTTATCTTCACTGCCATTTACTAGGGGTCTCCCTATGGAGCTCATCCAAGATCTAGGACCTCGTTTGCCTCAGAACCACCAGTTGTCAATACTTGCTGAGGTGATCGGATGTCTTCCACTGATGCTGCAGTACTTCAAACAAAGAAGGTCCCATTGACTCCAGTAGCTCTTAGTTGCAGGGCTGAACCTGGAAACCTCTTCCCAAGATGGTCTCACTCTACTCAGCAGCAGCTTCTCTAGCACTGAATGTAAATTAGCAGCCTGCATCTGCTTCCTCTTCAGGTCTTCTTTAGCTGTCACTAGCCTTGTCACTACAGTAGGGTGGGATTTCTTGCTAAGACTCCCATTCCTACTAAACTGCTTGCCGTCTGTTCTTCTGTCTTCTTGCACACTATCAATCAAGATTCACTTATTTCCTCAGTGGTGGGGATTCTTTGGAAAAATTGGCTGGTTGTTGCCTCATGTCACCAGCCTTTACTAATATACCCTCATCTTCTGCAGCCTTGATCAAAGTGGAGACCCCAAAACTATACAGAATATTGAATAGGTAACGCCTGATTATCCAAAAACAAATGCAAACGGGGACATTAAGCTAAATAAAAACTACAGCAGCACACTACAAGGCCCATTGGTGGATGAAGTCAAGGGCTGCTTGAATCCGCCCAGCCAAAATCGTGCATTACAGTAGGAGTGCCATATTGTACAATCATCCACACAGAGTGAGTATTTAAGATTCCTCAGGATGGGATCTGATGACAGAATATCATTGATCATAATACTAAATAAAGTGAGACTAAGAACACTTCCCTGAGGCACCCCATTTTCCTGGATAAATATATCCAATGTTATGTTATGGGGTAATTTGACAGAAAGTTCTGTCCCTTAACCCCTTAACTGCTGGTCGTCACTTCCATGACACTCGGGTGCAATGGGTCATACTGCCGGGCGTCACTTTTGTGATTCCGTGTTGTTTTGAATTCGCCCGGGCTTTCATGTGGTGACTTGTATCATCTATCAGCACTGCCAATGTCCAACAATAGTCAGAGCTGCTAATGTCATCAGTACTCCCATCCATTGTTGACAATTTAGCCATTATCCCCCATTCTAGACTCTCCTCCCTACCTCCCCTCCATTACCCTCTCGTGTCTGCTCAGCCGCTCTGCACTAAGT
>JAGKTI010040529.1:0-10389 GCA_018397915.1 Birgus latro
GGAGGAAGAAAAGGAGGTGGAGCGGGAGAAGGAGGAGGAGGAGAGGGAAGGAAGATAGGAGAGTGGATGAAAAAAACAAAGAATTATGAGGAGGAAACTGAGGGAAACGGGGGGGAAAAAAGAGAACAGGTGAAGTGGAGAGGAAGGGGAGATACAGGGAAGAGAAAAAAGGAAAGGAAAATTGAGGAAAGAGAACATGGCAAGTAGGGAGAGGAGGGAAAACAATACAGGGGGGCTGGGAAACAGAGCAAAATGGGAGAGAGATGGAGGGAAAAGGGTGAAGTGGAGGAGGAGGAGGAAAGAGAGAAAGAGAAGGGTGATGAAGAGAAGAGGAGATGGAGGTGAGCGAGGAGAATGTGAAGGGAAGGGATTGGGAAGAGGTGAGATGACAAAGGGCAAGGGAAGGGGAGAGAGTAGATAGGGAAAAGAGAAGGGAAAAGTAAGGAAAATTTGGAGGGAAAACAATGAGGAAAAGGAGAGAAGGTACAAAAAAAAAATATAAGATGGAGAAGGAAAAGACAGAAGATGACGGAAACAAGCGGGAGGGACAGGGGAGGATAGAGGAAAATAGAGGACAGGAAAGGAGAGATAGAGAGAGAGATGGGGAGGGGGCGATTAAGGGTATGGAGGAGGAGGAAGATGGCGTGTGTTTAGTGGTTGTATGGCGGAACAAATAGAGATGTAGCGAGGAAGAGAGGAAGGAGAGTGATGTGTAGGAGCTGATAATGATAGGCTTAGAACATTACCACAGTCATAACAAAGTTGGGGACGATAATATTAGTGGTCAAGAGGTAGATTTAGGGACGCGAGATACATTCCAGGCGGGGCAGGGAAAGGTTTGGGATCTGGATTTCGTTAAAAGTCTTCGCTGATCTCCAAGACCCAGCGAGATATCATAAAAAACTTTCCCCCCAGGACTAGCATGTACTTAGTATGGACGGTGGGTATCAGTGCAAGAGTGGTGACATGTGATGTGTGTTTAGGCCGAAGTTGAATTGGTGGGTCTGGGGCAGTAGACTGTATTGTACATGTTCAGACTCGGAGACACACACACACACACACACACACACACACACACACACACACACACACACACACACACACACACACACACACACACACACACATTTTCTCTCTCAGGGATGTATTCAGGTACCTGCCGTTGCCATGGCTATACAAAATCCAAAAATCAAGCCAAAACCGTAAATGAAATCACATCTCCCATCAACCAAGGGGTGACACAAGAATCGCAATCACACAGCATAGGAAGTAATAGCAGTCTCAGCGAAAGGGGAAAAATACCGATAATCTGCAGGAAGTGGTGAAGGGAGGGGAAAAAGTGTAGAATTACGTCCCTACTTTTTGTCGTCGTGAATCGCGTCGAGTTCAATGCCTGTAATTAATGGGGTTCACATAAGTTATTACCGACTTCATGACTCTCACTTATCTGTGTCAGTGGGACCGGGAAAGTCTCTCTCAGGCGCCCATCCGTCCGTCTGTCCGTCCAGCCTGTCATTTCTCCAGCTGATTACTGTACTTTGCCGTGTGATGTGGGTCTGCTAGAAGTGATTGTGGAAATACTCAAGGGAAAAGAACGTACACTTTAAGACAGAATTATTGTTACATGGTTTGGTGAACACATCGTGGTAAAGTCAAAGCCTCTGAGACACGCAGTAGTCGAAATGTGACTTTCTTAATGTTTCGCCTGTTAGAAATGATCGTCAGACAAACCTGAAGGAGATGGTCATTTCACGTAGATTGTACTGTACGTTGTATGCGTGTACGAGAGGTTATTGTAGCGGTCGGCTTGAAATGTACGGAATAGGCTGGTAATTCATTTGTATAAAGACAGACCGTGGTTCATCTGTCTTGATGGGCAAATGCTTTGCCGTAATATGATTTTGAGGCATTTGAAGTGTTGGGTGAGGTTCTTGTGGATAAGCCATGTGTTTTGTTTCAGTGGCAGTTAGTAAATAAAAGTCAGTTTGCGTCATCGAAGGAACCTTACAAAAAGTCTGCATATGAGAACACATGTAAGCGCATATTAATGCATCCGCCTAAATGAGCGCCTGTGGATGGGATCGAACCGAGGCTTGATTAATAGACACATATTCGACGCACCTGCATTGACTTAGATCTAGTAAAACGGTTTTAACGTAGCAGTTAAAGAAAAGTCATATTTGTTATTTTCCAAGCATGGGTGTAGAGGTCACATATCTCTCCAAAGACAGAGACTACATCAGGGAATTTTATTAAAATAACTCTCAGAAGGCAAAACTACTTTCGCTTTTTTTCCGTATACGTTCCTCAGTTTCACTTTAAGGCTGTCCTCAGGCCAAAGACAGTAACGGTAAAGATGATAATAAAAGAAGTAGCAGTACTAAATATGTAGAAGTGTATGATAATGGCGAAGGAAAGTGAGAGTTGCGAAAGATGACTCAGCAGCTGGAATGTTTTGGCATTCATGTTTGTTTACATTGTGAGGGAACAACGAACATCATTATAATGAGATTGACATTTTTTCCCTCGTATTTCAAATCTCCGAGAAGAATAACCATGCATTTTCCTTTATCCTCGGCAGTCTGGGAAGGAAAAAAGTAGTAGAAAAGTAAGGATCTTATCTCATACTCTTTGATATCGTATAAACGGTTTTGAGGGAAGTTTTATACAAGTGAAAAGGCGAGAGGAAGATGAAAGCACCGCCAATGACTGGTCTCTTCTCTCCTCTCTTACCGAGAGAACTCCAGGCAGTATGAAGCGAAGAGTTCAAGAGAAAGATGTGAAGAGATGGAGGATAACAGGTATGATAAAGAAACAGAAGGAAGGTCGAAGAAATGCAGTGGAAAATGTAGGGGATGAGAGAGGGTTTAGCCAAAAAAGGAAAAATATGATGAGGAGACTGAGGAGGAAATGGAGGGAAACAATCCGAATGAAGAAAAAGAAGGAAAGAAGAAAGAAACGATGGAAAAAAGGAAACTAAACAAAGAGAAGCGAATATATCAGCTAAAATATGTGAGAGAAAAAATACACAGCTAGATAGGTAGGTAGGTAGGTAGGTAGGTAGGTAGAGAGAGAGAGAGAGAGAGAGAGAGAGAAGAAGAAGAAGAAGAAGAAGAAGAAGAAGGAGAAATAGATGAAGGACGAAAGAAGGGAGAGGAAAACTGAAAAGCATGAACAAGAAATGTAGAGACAGACGTCAGTGATTAGAACGGAAGAGAGAGACTGAGAGATGAACGACTGGGGGGAGATAAATGGAGAAAAGGAGAAAAAACCAAGGAGAAAAGATCGGCACGAAAGTAAGATGAAGATAGGTGGGTGGGAGGAGAAAAATGGCGGTAAAGATTTAGATATAGATGATAAGGAGAAGAGAGTGGAAGGAATGATGGAAGTAGGAACGTTAAGGAAGAGATTAGTGCAATGCAGAAGCCTCCACACATCCTCACGTGTTACCGCTTGGGTAGAGTCTGTTTGTTTGTACTTGATCGAACTCGGTCAGTTCAATAACCTCAATACAGTAATGGCTGCATGGAACACGATGATTTGATTATGAAGTCTTGTTGGTTGCTAGGTAGGTCGACCCTACAATATGAGTATACTCATCTATCAACTGAGCTGCAAGGGGTTAGGGATCTTGATCAGGTTAGAATAAACGCGCAGCAATACGGACCGCGTATAGTATGGCCACCCAATTCAGAACAGGCGCAATTGTATTTGTTATTTTCCTGTTAATTTACTTGTCCTTTGGAATAGTTTTAACGACTAGTTAACCTCTTTTAGCCTAGGAACATTTTTTCTAAATTTTATGCTGGCTGTGCCTAGACAACTGCATGATAGAAATGACCTCTTATATCGAAGGAATTATTGAAAGCTGTCTCTACCGTCTGCTTCGAAAAATGCGTCCTAAAAAAATCGTCTTGTGGCAGCAAGAACATAATTAAATACACATCATGAGGCTGAAGGGGCTTGAGATTCAAGTCCAATAATTGTTCTCTGGATTTGTGGGATCGATCTCACATTTTCATGATCATTGGCCTTCACCTCTACCACTTAACTGGAGAAAACAGCACTTTGAAAATGAAAAACTGGAAAGACATATGGAAGACTAGGAGAAGAGGAAGATGAAAAAGTAGGCGGTAGGCGTAAAACGAAATACCGTATAAATACACTAAAAGAAAATTAAAAACAAAGGCGTACTATAAATGTAAGAAAGAAGAAATTAGCCATCATTATGGAGTAGAAAATATGAAAAGCAAAAGACATTCGAGAAAAGAGAATTTTAGAAGGAAGGCGATGATAGTAGAAAAGAGAAGACGAAAGAGACGATTAGAAAGAAAATGCATGAGATGAGAGGAAGATGGAAGTAAGATGAATAAAAATACAGTGAGAAATGAGATGGAAGAGAGGACGAATAAATGGAAGAAACTGGGAAGAGATGACGAGAAAGCTGGAGGGGTTGAAAAGTGTCTGAAAAATGCACGATACAGAGAGAGAGAGAGAGAGAGAGAGAGAGAGAGAGAGAGAGGCGAATTAATGCATGATAATGAGAAAGGAAGATGCATGCGAGGGGGAATCAATGCATGATATTGGGAGTGGGGGTAGTGGTGCTGGTGCTTCCCACAGGCCAAGGACGCATATTCAGCAACGATCTTAACCATTTATTCTCTGGATTTATAAGTCCCCCAATAAGTTTACTCTTCCCTGAAGTAGTTTCGTTTTTTGTTTTTCACAATATTATTCACTTCAGTATGATTGTGAAGTATTTGGTGTCTATTTGAGTGTAGGTAAAAGAGTTAAAAAGTAACCTCATTCACAACTTAAGATTAGGAAAGTTAGTAAATACGGTTCGTGGTTCACATCCACGACAGTCCCCAACGGCGGGTATTAGTAAAGTATCCTGGTCACTGCCCTCCCTCTATTCGCTTCGCCACAGAAAAATACTTTGGCCCGCCTTCTTGTCAACTTGATGCCTCTCAGTAAAAAAAAAAAAAAAAAAAAAAAGTAATGCTGCCTTCGTGTAACTGTACACTGAGTAACAGACCAAATTATTTCCTGTACAGTACTCCAGGAAACCATTGTGTGTGTTGGATGGTATCGTTATTGCCATAGAAAGGACTCCTGGTGTTGCAGTGCGATAATGCGCTCCAACCTTTGTATCGCATGAGAGTTCAGTTGCAAGGGGTGGTTGGGGTTGATTTCTCACTTTCCGCTTCGCGAATGGTGACTGCTCAGTCTTACCTTGAATGTCTGGAATAAATAGCTGGGTAAGGCAGGTTTGGGTAATGGGTTAAAGGCTACAGCTGATCCATTGTATTCTTGAAAATACGGATGATTTTCTTCAAATCGTTCAACTATTTTACTTTTGCTGCTGCCAAGCGATGTTATTCTCACTGCTTCTGTATGTGCTTTGATGTTGATACCGTCGCATGATTGTAATCTTGCCAGCATCAGAACAGTTTATTCTTGTGGTCCCTGACTTGTTCTTTCTGCCATCAGACGATTTTACTCCTACCACCATTAACTGAGCCTATTTAAAGGATGCGAGGCGCTTGTTAGTGAAGGGGTCAGGAACAACGTCCATCTCGAGCCTTCGCAGCATATATTCCATAATCATCTGATTCATATAATATACCTTGATATTCTCTTGTATGATATTTGTGTCCTTGAAATATCGAGAAAGTTTCCACAAGAAACACACAAGGGAATAGCCTCGTGCCATATATAGATACAAACTGATAAGGAAGTGATGCTGTAGGGAGCCTCCTTAACCCACGAGAATATCCACGTGTCATGCGGATTTGAACTAACAAGGAAGAGGTGTCTGAAAGCCTTCTAACCCCACAACCATACACTCTTTTTAGGCGCGCATTTGTTTACTTAATTCTCTGTTGAGTGTGATTTAATTACTTCTCTATTAGAGACCAGAAGTAATTACCAGTCTTTAATAATCCTTTGATTACTCTGTATTGCGAAATCGTCGAGTGTCATTCTGCATAAGATATCTACGCGAATCAGCGAAAGAGTTCATTGAACGTTGTTATATCTACTAAAACCAAATAATGATTAATGAGGCAATTCTTGGAGACCGAAAAAGTTACACTCCACTGTAACGTATCCTATCAGTAGAAGGAATGAACAAACTCTCAGGTAAATGTTATAAAATGACAGTATGATAATACGGGATTGAAAGTAGCTATTGGCAACTTCTGTGTATATAAATCCATAAATGGTACAACCAGATGTAACGCGGTTATTTACAATATATGCATACCCATAAAATAAATTTGGTTGCAATCTGGGTATCTTTTTTTTTTCTTCTTCACCTTAAGCTTCCGACTCTAAGCACGGAGGTGACAGTCCAACACATAATGCACACATAGTAACACTGGTGTTTCCGTCAAACTGGAATCGTCATCGTCAGTCTGAAAGTGTTTTTACCTAACAATAAATGCAGTATGAGGATGTGAGATTAATTCAATCATTTGAGTGATCTTGACACTCATGCACACCGTACATTCGTGTCTTAACTGTCTGTTTTCCCAGGTGCCTTCTTTACCGTCTAAATACAGACTATAGCCCATGTGTCTCTTTGGTGTGTGGGTAATAATAAAACTGCATTTGTGTGGCTGATAAATAGCCAGTATCTGTGTGGCTGATAAGAGGCCTGGGTTTGTATGGGTGGTAATAAGCCCTCATTTGTGTGGCTGATAATAAGCCTGCATTAGCGTGGCTAATAAGTGGCCTGCATTTGTGTGGCTAATAATAAGCCTGCATTTGTGTGGCTAATAATAAGCCTGCATTTGTGTGGCTAATAAGTGGCCTTCATTTGTGTGGCTAATAAGTGTCATTCATTTCTGTGGCTAGCAAGTGGACTGCATATCTGTAGCTAGTAAGGGCCTGCATTTGTGTAGCTAGTAAGTGGCCTGCATCTTTGTTGCTAATAAGTGGCCTGCAGTTGTGTTGTAAATAAGTGGCCTAGGTTAATGTAGCTCGTAAGTGAAATGTGTTGACGTGTGACTAATGATCGTTACGTGCTGTTGCAGGTCGGGTGTGGTGGTTATGGTGGTGGTGGTGGTGGCTGCTGTGGTGGCTGCGGCGGGAGGGTCACCACTCCGCTCTCTGGATGCCTCCGGGGCCCTCCAGGTGAGTCTCGCCATGCACCTGCTGTTGCGTCTCCCTCTCCCTTACCTTATTTCTCTCCTCCTCCTCAACCTAGGCCCGTATTCTTGTTCGGCTAGTGTTTTTTGTACCCCTCTCCTACAGCATTTATTTTTACATGTGTCTGTTAGGAAAATCGACCGTGAAACCTAAACTATGTCGATGTAAAATAATTTAAATCACATAAATAAGGAAAATTAATGAGTTAAGGAAAATAAATCGATAATGGAACGGTGCTAGAAAGCCTCGTGTGCTGACAAGAACAAGGACCCATGCTGTCTCCCTCTGTACTTCGCTGTGTAGTACCCCGCTCATGTAACCCTGCCAGTTTTTCTACGATAGCTCATAAAGTTTCCGATGCCTGAGGGGAGGAGGACATGTTTAATCTGTCTGTGTATACTGTGCCTTTTGAGTATCGGTTACTCAGAAGCCGCCTAAAAAAATGAAATTCATGAAATATCCTCACGTGAACTGGAACCTTAAGTTCTTAAATATGTAGTGGAACACGATGAAGGGGACATTGCCCTTCCTTAAAGCACAGCTGGGCTGGAAGAATACAAAACTGTCAGGAAGATTGTCATCGTGCGGACTCAACAACAGACATACAACTGTTAATTTAGGAGCAAGAGTTTACAGTAATTTATTCCTTTCATTTTGTGTATATGTTGTAAGATGTATGTTTATCAAGAGTTTTTGTGTGCTAAACAGACACCTTGCATGTTTTAGCCCAACTATGTTGTTAACTCTGTACAAGAGTCTTATTCATCTCTCTGGAGCACAGCTTCCTTTTGTTTGTGTGTGTGTGGGGGGGGGGGTGGCTTATTACATACAACTCTTTTTAACAAGATAGAGTCTATGGGTCATACTTTTAAAACTGTATATGCGAAAATGTTGGCAGTATCCCAAATCAATGAGGGTGTATTTCAAAGCACATGTGAGGGTAGAAAATGTTAGATTGCATTCCAATTTACGTTACATTGCATTCCAGTTTACGTTACAGTCATTCACACATAATCAACAGCTACAGTAGGTAGAAAGGTCAGAGACCTTTCTTCTTTCCCTCTGGTTTCCTCCCTTTCACTGACTCTCTTCAATTGATATCTCTCCTCCCTGGTGTTGCATCTCTCTTTGTTATTGCTAAGACTCTGGTCACTGTTTTTTTTTTTTTACATCTGCTTGGGTACTTTTGCCTTTCCGCTCATTCCTCTCTCTTCCCATCCCTCTTTCCTCTCATTCCTTTCTTTTCCCATCCTCCTTTCTCCTCAGTCCTCCCACCCCATTTCTCGTCCATTGTATTCCTCGTTAGTCCCATTTCTTCTCGTCCCTTTCCTCACCATTCCTCCCCTCATTCTACTACCCCAGACGCGCTGCTTTTTATCACGGTGACATGTCTTCTCATTTCTCTTTCTTCATATCCCTTTTTTACATCTTACCTTTGTTTTCATTTATCTTTAATCCCCCAATCCTCTCTCTGCACATCCCATTCCTCTTCGTTTTCCCTTATCTTTCAATTGTGATTCCTCTTTTTTCACATCGCATTTTCATCTGTTTATCTCCCATTATCGCCTATTTCCCCTTCGTTGTCATTCATCTTTCATTTTAGTCATCTTTCGTTGCATCCACTTTTTTTTAGTTCCTCCTCTTTCTCATTCTTCATTCATCTCATCCTTCCTTCTTGTCATCCTCTTTCTCCTCATTCCAGCGGCTGTAGAGACTGGGCTCCCCTTGTCCTGTCTTTTCATTTCTCGTGCGTCTCTTTCTTCACCTCATTTCATATAGTTTAACATTTTTTCTTTTTATTTTACTTCTTACTCCTCTTCCATCTCATCCAGTCTCTGTCTTCTCATCCCGGTTATCATTTTCACATCCTCTTTTTTATAATTCAACATTCTTAAGATTTCTCTCTCCTCATTCAGATGCTGCAGAGATTGGGTTTCGCTTTCTTTCTGTTTCTCTCATTCCTCTTTCGTCTCATTCCTCATTATTTTCATTCATCACCTCAGTTTAGCTAATTGCACGTATCTCCACAGTTCACTTCTCATATTTGTTTCATTTCATCATTTCTTATTCATTCTCGCAACTCCAAAGGCTGGATGAAGATCGCTGTGCTCTCTCTCTCTCTCTCTCTCTCTCTCTCTCTCTCTCTTTCTTTTTCACTTCACCTCACATTTTTTCTTTTTTTCATTCTTATGTCTTTTCCGTTCTTCTCATTCATGGCATTCCCTTTCCTAATGATTATCCCTCCCTTTCCTCAATCCGTTTACTGCATAGGCTGGGTTCCGTTTTTTCCTCTTCCATCTCATTCTTTTTATTGTTCGCCACATTTCACCTTCCTGCTTGGTTCACTTCTCATTCCTCTTTCATCTCGTCATTTTTTTTTTTTTTATCCTCACTCCAACTACTGTTTTCATATAGTCTCTCTCCTCAACTCTCTTATAAGTCCTGTTTCCTAGTTCCACCTTCTCATTTCTCGTCCACTATCTTTTTATCCCTCTGTCGACTAATTTTTCTTCTCATTCCTTTCCCTTCATTCTTCTTTCAACCTCATTCTTAAAATTGCTCTCTCTTTTCCTTTCAGTTACTCCAAAGGCTGGGACTGGATCGTGGTGGCCAGGCTCCAGCCGTGACCCTGGCTGAGAAGCTACGTGAAGGTGACTCCCCAGTGTACTACATCAAACTGCCCCCCGTCCCTTACTACTACGTCAAAAACAACATCCACCAGCATCACTCCGCCCGACCCACCTTCACCACCCACACCACCAAGTACCCGTTCCAGAAGGTGAGACCGCTGTAGTTCTTTCACATCACCTTGGCTGAGTTTTCGTTCTTTTGCAGCTTATCTCCCGTAATTTGGTGGTAGAATAAGGCAGCATACTAGCTCTGCAGTTACAGTCGATCGAAAAACTTCTGTGTACGAGGGGATTGATCTCATAAATGGTTAATACAGTTTGTAATGTTCTGAGGTAAATGATATACTGCGTTATCATTTGGATGGGCAAAAGACAACAGTACTGATTAAGAAATGTCAGTCATGCGATATACCGTATATGAAATACTCAGGAAACCAAATTTATGAACTTGGAGTGGAATTGCCTGGAATTTTGCAATAGCCATCGTCTTTAGTGTCATATTGTTTCGTTCGAGACGTGCACCGCTACTTTTTTGATCGACTGTACATTCTTTCCATGGCGCTTCTTTGTAACTAGCGTTATGTTTCTGTATTGATAAAGCTTA
>JAGKTI010040530.1:0-10389 GCA_018397915.1 Birgus latro
CCCCTGCCAACCCCTCTTTCATTACTCTTTCCTTCCCTCTTACTGTGCACATTCCTAAGTAATAGCACAGTGTGGAAAGGGGAGGGGGGAGGGAAGGAGAGGAGGGGGACAGGGAGGGAGAGAAGGGGAGGAGGAAGGAAGAGGGAGTGGTGAGAGAAGGAGGAGGGAGGGGGAAGGGGAGGTACGGAGGAGTGGGAGGGGAGGGGGAGGAGGAAGAGGAGGAGAGTGTTGAGGGGAGGAGGAGGGAAGGGGGAAGGGGAAGGAAGAGGGAGGAGAAGGAAAAGGAAGGGCAGACGGAGAAGGGAAGGAGGAGTGGGGGGGGAAAGGGGGAAGGGGAAGGAAAGGAGAAAGAGAAGCAGAGTTGCAAAGGCTTGAACGCTGTGTATCTGAGTGTAGAGAAGCATTAGTCTGATTATTGGTATTGGCAGCACTGACGTATTAGACAGCAGTGCAGATCATTAGACAGCATTGGAGATAAATTAGACAGCATTGGAGATAATTAGACAGCACTGGAGACAATTAGACAGCGCTGGAGACAATTAGACAGCACTGGAGATAATTAGACAGCGCTGGAGACAATTAGACAGCACTGGAGACAATTAGACAGCACTGGAGACAATTAGACAGCACTGGAGATAATTAGACAGCATTGGAGATAATTAGACAGCACTGGAGATAAATTAGACAGCACTGGAGATAAATTAGACAGCATTGGAGATAATTAGACAGCATCACAGATATATTAGACAGCACTGGAGATAAATTAGACAGCACTGGAGATAAATTAGACAGCACTGGAGATAATTAGACAGCACTGCAGATAAATTAGACAGCACCAGACATATCAGACAGCACTAGATATATTAGACACAGCACAGATATATTTTAGACAGCAGCACAGATATAACAGACAGCACCAGATATAGTAGACAGCGCCACAGATAAATTAGACAGCGCCACAGATAAATTAGACAGCACAGGAATTTTACCGGGCGTGATGTTGGTAATCCTCCTTCTTAAATGCTTCCTCTCATTGTATGTGAACCCCTCCTCACCCCATTTTTAAGTGGCAATAAGGGTGATGATGATGATGATGATGATGATGAAGGGAGAAATCCTATGTGTTATATTTACTTCTTGGTGATGATGATGATGATGATGAGAGAATCCTGTTAGTTAAATTTAATGACTGTTCTAATTGATGCCTCATTTGTATTCCAGCTTCACCATCGAGGAGGAAGTGAGTCCAAAGACCTATCGATGCCTGAAGGACGGGGGGAAAAGAAATAAATTGATCTATATACGCTATTCTGTGTCACTTGAAATTGATCTAAAACTGCCGTCTTGAATACCGAGAGAGACAGAGACTCTTTTGTGGGCAGGAACAGAAAAGGAAGGAGCCATGAAGGAGTGAAAATTATCCTGGACAAAGCGCAGACAACGATGGAAAACGTAGAACCGATGACGAACAGAGAACGACTTGTGAACACGAACTGGATGTGGAATAAGCCATGAAGAATTTAAAATCGATGTTGGACAGGGCTACAGCTGGTGTTATGTGTAAAATCGGTGTTGTGGAATAGCGAAATCTGCATGGAAGTGAGGCTGGTGTCGTGTCAATAAAGAATACAGTGTTACCTGAAAAATTAGCGCCTTCAGTCAACATGTGAACCCAAACAGCATCTCGCAACTGGTCCCTGGAGAGTGTTAGGAAGCCATGGGGACGTTAACGCTGGAGTTACTGAGGCGGCGGCTGTGTTAGACTGGGGAATGTTTTGGTGGATATGATGATGTGTCCTTCCCTGCTGTCCACCTGCGTCAGATGGGGGTGGCGGCAGGGGTGACGAGCGAAGCCGCAGCCCCCTCATCACCATGCCGGGAAGGGCGGCGCGTGACAGCCACCAGGTATGTAGTGTTGATCCTCCTCTTGGTCCAGGATTTTATGTGAGCGCGGTGGACTTCAGGACGAAATTGCCTCTCTCCTGCACTCCACCAACCCTCGCTCACAGGATAGGGACAGAGCTGAGGGACGTATATATAACCAGGCAGTGGATCTTCGCGGTCAGACTGGTGCCGGCGTATGGAAGTCTTCCTCTAAGGCGGCAGGTTACTTGTGCACAAATTCTGTCCAGCCCAGCTAATTTTTCCGATTGAGGAGTATCAGTGGCAGTTATTTATTATCAGGCTTGGTTTGTTGTGCTGTACTTTTCATTTTAGTTACCCTGCCTTGGTTTAGTGTTTGGTGCCTGTAGAAGTGAAGACAAAAGCATAAACAGGCAATGTCTCTGTCACACCCCTTGCTCAAATGTAGGAATTACACACATATAGAAGAGCACAGCAGTTCAGGCGTCACTCTGGACCCTCGTTGAGTATCTAATCATTGTGCAAGTAAGGACGAGACTGTTGTAATTTTCCAAAAAAACAGTTTTTCTATATGCAGGGTTGCGAGAGGCAGACCGAAAAAGACCTGGGACGAGGACTTAGAATGTGACTTCAGGGATTAAGTAGGGAGGCTGTCAGAGATCGAGCAGCATGGAAGGCCGCCATTAGATGACCAAGGCCGACCCATGGAAGCATGTTGGAGTTAATGCGTGTTGGTGTCAGTCCTTTACGCGCATATATTTCCACAGCCATCGCCCAGCCAGTCCTCCGCGTCCGAGGATGAGGACAACGATGTCAGCACCCAGAGTGTTGTGTCAGCCACGAACGGGGATGAGGTGGAGGCGCTGGAGACAACCTATCCTCCTGACGGCGAGTACGCTGACGAGGAGGAGGAGGAGGAGGAGGAGGACGAGGATGAGGAGGACGACGCTCTGGAGGTGGTGGTGGAGACGCTGCTGGGGGGCTCGTACAGGGTCAGAGTGTCTCAGTGGGACACGCCTGCAGGACTCAAGGACCTGTTATTTAGGACACAAGGTAAGCCAACAGCAGCAGCTTCACCAAAGGATATTTATGTTCAAACCACAGGCGTGAAGAATTGACGTAAAGAGTATCATAGCCAGGAAATATATGATCTATCTATCTGTCTGTCTGTCTATATGTCTGTATGTAGGTACTCGTATACAGGGTGGTTGGAAAGTCACTCGCTGTTATAACCTCTTCTTTCTTCAACCTCTGCCAATGGATTTATATGAAGCAGCCGTCAAATTAAACTGTCTGCCATTTTAGTTCATGAAAGGCTATAACATTACATCATCGAGACGTGAGATGCAGCTTGGCCACGATATTTGTAAAGATGGTGTGAGTAAGTCATGTACAGTACCGGTATATTGGCTGCTAACATCACTAGGGTACATTTGTCACTGTCTGTCGCATCCTGGCCTCGAATTCATCATTATCTGTTTTATCTTGTAAGCTTTCTTCTTTGTTCATCCCCACAGGAAGGAATCTATATGTATCTACGTGTGTGTGTGTGTGTGTGTGTGTGTGTGTCCCCCTCCCCACACACCCACCTTCACAAACAAGACACAATATAGTGGAGGTGTAATCCACAGTAGTTTCCATTGCTAAGCCTTTATGCATTCATCCCCAGGCATTCCACCCAGCCACCAACACCTAGTTCTTGGCGAGAGGGAGCTGGTGGAGGAGATGTGTTTGGTGGAGCAGGGAGTGGTGGACGGATCAAGACTCAAGCTGGTTTTGGCCATGACAGGAGGGCCAGTTAATACACGTCGCTTGCCCTCACACGACGACCGGCTGTGGCAAGACTTCTCTGATTATATTGATGTTAACAAGTAAGTCTGTGGTGTGGTGTAGTGTGGTATATGTGGTGGTGTGGTAGTGTATGGTCGTGGTGTGATGTGGTATGGTATGTGATTTAGTGTGGTGTAGTGTGGTCAGTCAGCTCACACCATCACATATCTACATATCCTACTGACGATATTAATCACGCCTAATTTACCTTAACCTGGGCACAGTCCCTCACACCTTTCAGCTCGGTTGATCTCCAGGTGTGTGAAGATGGCAGGTGTGTTGAATCAGTAACCAAAAAGATCCATTCCTGTCTCCTTTCATTTTATGCAACCACGACTTAGTATGCAAGCTGTGTGAATGGCCTTGTTCCGTCAGGTGAAAACAAATCGATTGAGAGTATTATTATTATGTGTGTGTGTGTGCGTGTGTGTGTGTGCGTGTGTGTGTGTGTGTAACTCCTTTGCTATTTGATGGATTTGCTTGAAGCTTCCCAGGTGAGTCTGCCTGATTACTGAGAAGCCCTCTCACTATATACACAATTTTCCAACATTTTTTTCTTTTTCACGCGGGGTCTGCCTCCCTCACCAGATAAAGAATTCCCAGAAGCAGTGAAAGGAGGACAGATGTGGCTTTGATATTAAACGCTGTACAATTTCATCGGTAATGCAATTTTGGGGGAGCGTAACCCCCTCCATGATTCTTGGAGGGGGTAAAAGCGTCCCTCCCCAAACTAAAAACGATGAGAAGTAGAAGTGGACACATGGATTTAAAGGAAACCGGCCAACATATCGCGGATTGGGTATGCAGTGTTCATGTTTCCACTGAATGCACTGGAAGAAACTGCATATTTAATTATTATTTTTATCATTATTATTATCTCCGCCAAGCAGGTTATGTTTTCACCCCTGTCCGTTTGTTTGTTGGTTAGTTAGTTTGTGAGCAAGATTACACAAAAACTACCGGACGGATTTCCACGAAACTTGGTAGAAGAATGAGCCTTGGCCCGGAATACCCTCCATTAAATTTTGGTGCGGATCCGGATAAAGGTGCGGTTCCAGGATTTTTTTTTTTATATCTTTAACATCGCGAGATAGGGCATTTTTCGACATTTTCGTAAAATTTTCAGTGAATATTGCATAGAACTTGAAAAAATTCAGGCATATTTGTGATGTTGGTATCTACAAATGTGTACAGTTTGGCGCGGATCCATTTAAAATTCCGGATCTAGCTGATTTAAATATGCTTTTATAGGGGGGTAGTCTTTTTCCAGCTGCGTGTTGGGCCTTGGCGGAGGTATGCGCTCTACTGAGTTATTATCATTATTATTTTCAGGGACGAGCTGTGGGAAGGCGTTGGAGGAAGAACGGTAACCCTCCTGGTACTGCAGGAGGGAGAGAACGTCAACCTGTACAGGGTGGTGGAGAATCAGGACGGGTCATACTCCCCTCTCAACGAGTCCTGGGGCTCGCTGGCAAGGTGGATCATCATAACTATACTCGTAATCTCTATCTATCTCTATCTATCTCTATCTCTACCTATCTCTATCGTATCCATATCTCTATATCTCAACTATATATAATCTCAACTATACTCGTAATCATCATCATCTTTCTCCTCCTCCTCTGTCAGCGTCACTGTTAACATTACCAGTGCGATCATTATCATTTATTTCCTTTGTACCTTAGTAAACAATGAATAACTAAGTAGAACATTTGCCATTGTAAAGTCTGTTTCAAGGAGGTTTAGTACACATCCTTGGTCTACGTCGGGCAGTGTATCTTAAACTGTTCTCTCCTGTGGTGCTCCGGAAACAACACCGTAACATCTCTGGTGCCCGTCCACACCTGTCGCCTTTCTCGAGTGAGTAGGATGGATGTGAAATTTTAACAGCTCGGGTAATTAAAAAAAAAAAAAAACGATTTGCAAGCACGTAAAAACACTAAAAGAGGCGGATTAAAACTCAGTGGTATGGCTGTGATTGCTTTTGTGTTTGGAAGAGGAGTGGTAACATTTGAGTCATAATGAGATCAGAGGAGAGGGTACTGTCCGCGTGGAATACATTACGCTCTTGTGATTTGAGGATTGAAAACACGAAAAAATCCGCCTTGCATCCATGAACATCCAAACAACCAATTTCATGGCAATAAGGTATCGGCCAATTACACCCAAGTCCGTCACGCTCCTCTCACCGCAGTCTTTGGCAAATGGATCACCTTGAAGCTCCAGGTATTCGTCTCGTACTACTTATTGATCAGGTGTACACGAGACGGTTGACAGGAAAAAATAAGATTCCTCACAGCTGCTGCCTTTGGTCACTGATAAAATCTGTTCTAGCGACTCCGGGTACTTCGATAACCCCCTGGCCCTTTGAGATGCGCTAATGGCCTTCAGTCAGGTAGCCAATCGTCTGTTATCAACGTAAAGGCTAATTAGTCTTCACTCCGATGATGTAATTTGTAGCAGTTCTAGCCGATGACATTATTTCCTTTTGCACAGACATTTCGAAGTGATGGATACTGATAAAGAGCCATCATTAACCCTTTCACTGCGAGGTTTTCTTCCGTAAACTAAATATAGCATAACCGTCTGTACACTGGTAGAATACGAGGGAAAAATACGACGTTGGACTGAAGGGGTTAATGCCTCCACTATTACCTGTCCTTCGTTAAGTAAAATCATCGCGTGGTGAAGGAAAGGTAATCGTAGTGAGGAGGTTAATTAGAGGTGTGTGAGACTGACTGGTGTGCTGTGTCGAGATGGCGTGTGGTGTGGTACTGACGTGTGTGGTATTAAGTGAGGTTGACGGTGTGTGTGTGTGTACTGATATACGTGGTTTATTTACAGCGGGCGAGGTGGAGGGGACGAGACTGGTGCGAGTAAACAGATGAGCGAGGAGGAGGCGCGCACCAGAGAGAGGGTAGCGGATCTCAAGCAGCGAATGGAGGATCTCAAACTCAGGAACAAGGTACAGGTCCAGGGGTGGGATCTTAGATATATTTACGCCCGAGTCCTTGCTGTTGCTTAACCCCGGTATGTTTAGCCGAACAGATAACAGATATAACCTGATACTGACGAGAAGCCTACACGCGGTGACACGGAGTATCTTCCGTACCGTACCTGTAGGGCAGCCTCACAGAACCAGCTGCTCTCTTGTGGTCGGTATACTTGGCCGGACATACCAGCAAGGCATCAACAACTACAACAGATATAACCTAGACTAACTGCCCTCCTATAACTAAGATTTGGTATTTATAGGAAGGCCAGGAGACACGACACCACTCAGCACTTTCCCTTCCTCATCTTTCCCTTAAAACCAAATGGCCAGCACAGGGAATCCACTGCAAGTACATGTGAGAATTTACCAGCAGACATCGTTACCTGTACTGCATTCTGTTCTGACCTGCTAAACATCTCTAACCCCTTCCAGCGCAGTTGATGGAGGAGGGTAGTTAGATTAGTGAAGCTGGTGGTGGCGTGGGAAGCCTTCACACGATGGTACCGATATGACTGGACGGCTTCACTGCCCGGTTTCACAAATGTCCCTCACCCGCATCCCTATTCCCGAAAGAAGGATGGTGCTTCAGCTTGCAAATAACCGGGTTCTGTCTACCTATTCCCAGTCGCCTCAGTCCTGTAGGGGTGGCCACAAACAAATCGCCTCCATAAATGGGTTCATGTTCATTTAATCCTTGGACCACAACAAAGCTGATATATTAGGTTTTACTTGACAATACTATACCATATCTAACAAAATCCACTTATTTCAAAAACTTAAGAGTTGGTTCGTAAATTCAAAACTAAAACATCAGTAAATTATGCACACAGATTAGTAATGATTGCCAGTGTGATGTTATTTTATTTATATTTTACCAGACGATTTTACACAGCCTATGAGACCCCCTGACAGTCAAGAAAGCTGTATCTAACGCTTCCATATCCTAAGCTGAATAAAATCGTCTGGAGGCAGCAGTATTGAACTATAAAAGGACGTCCGTTGGCTGAAGGGGTTGTCTCGGTAAAGAAGAAGGCTTGAGATTAATTCCTTGTCGAGTACACGAGAGTTGATAGTAGTAGTAGTAGTAGTAGTAGTAGTAGTAGTAGTGGTAGTAGTAGTAGTAGTAATAGTAGTAGGAGGAGAAGGAGGAATATCTGAAACGTGAACCCGGTGGACTGCAGGCTGAAGCTGTCTCTCCTGCAGCACACCATCCTCCATTCAAAAGACAGGGAGGGAACCGAGGGACGTTTGTATAACCAGGGGGCTCCACCGCCAAGTTATATCGCTGTCTCTACCTAACCTAACCTAACCTAACCTAACCTAACCTAACCTAACCTAACCTCTCCAGCCCCCACGAGAGTCAGTACAGCAGTCAGTTTTTGTTAAGGCCCACTCTTCCCTTTGAATGCAATTTAAAGCCACACTTGTACTTTCTGGTAGGCGGGACAGTGAGATGTCAACAAAGTCTGTGTTAAGACTGTGTTAGTCTCTAGTTACAACTCAGCATTTAAGCTGGGGAGACGACATTTTTAGGCCTACTTAAGGTGGACGGAATATATATTGTTAAGACTGCCAGTAAAGTGTATATACCAGTAGCCTGCCAATGTACTGTACATTTCAAGATGGAAAGTTGAAAGACTGACGCCTAGGGAATGTAAATAGAGTATGCATTACTAAGACTCAATAGAGTTTACATTAAGATCGTCAATGTACTGTACTGTACGGTACGTAACTACATTATTTAGACTGTCACGATACATAACTAACATGTTGCTGTTGATTTCAGAATAAGAAGGAGAAGAACATGATGCCAGTATCGGCACAAAGGTCCCTGAACAGCAGCATGAAGGCCGTGACGGACTTGGGTGAGGATCTGCCATCGCCGCGAGTGGATATTCCAGAGGGTGTGGTGCTTCGCCCCTTCCCCACACCCTTAACCACCCCCTTGGCAACACCCAGGCAGCTGAGTCCACGGAGATTGAGTAACGCTGGTCGGAGAGGCGGCCGAGGATCCCGGCCCAGTACGCAGGAGAGGTCCGAGTTTTCCCGCACCAGCTTCACCCGAACTACCCTGAAGGAGCTTCCCATGGCCAATCCACCTGTGCCTGTGGATTTCACCCGCAGGAAGCCCCTTGATGGTATCCGCCCACAGGGGAACCGGCTTTCTGCTGTGAATGAGGACAGGGGACGTGGTGACTCGCCCTCGCAGTCTCCGGAAACCCTCACCACTCAGGTCCAGAACAAACACTATGACTCTTATCGCAGGTCAATTGTAGTGCATAGTAAAGCAAACAGTGAAAAGACGAAAAACAGTCCTGAAGCCTGGCCGAGGAGAGATGTGTCCAAGCCGCCCTTCATGCTGCCAGAAACCCAGGCCAATACCTTCCGTTATGATCACGACCGCCTGAATCGTTCCCACAACCAGGCCCTCCTTCGCTCGTTCCATCACACCGCCCCTAAACGGCCGAAGACTTCCCCCGAGGTCTTGGAGCGGAGGCCGGGTTCGGGGAGCCAACAGAGCACCCTGAGTGAGCGCATCCACCTTCGCGCTGCGGATGACAAGCTACGCGAACTGTGCTCCATCCTGGGAACACCGCCGGGACGGACATCGCAGAATGGCTTCTCCTCCGATACGCAGCCTCCCAGCCTCACCGCCAGTCTCTCAGGAACCAACAACCCCCTCACACGCAGCCATCGAACCAGCTCCGTGTCCGTATCCCTGGCGTCACTGCGTAGTCGTGGAGGCACCCCGCCCTCACCAGGCCGGGGGGCACTAGTCACCTCGGGGTCCAGGGAGCATCGAGACGCCTTACGTGGACTAATGCGCAGCCAGGGTGGTGTATCGCGACGCACCACCCCCGACCAAGGCCCCATACAGCTACGTAGGCCCTCTAGCGGGAAGGGCACTACGCGACGGCCCTCCAGCGGCAGAGGAACCACACATCTTCCCCCCGTCACCCCCAAGCGCCGTAGGACCCGTCGCCGCCCCAGATGCGGGGAGTGTTCGCGCCGCCTTAACGTCACCACCACATATGAGTGTCGCTGTGGCGGCATATTCTGTGCTCAGCATCGGTACGCAGAGACGCACACTTGTAATTTTGACTACAGGACGGCCGGGCGAAACTTGCTGACTTTAGCCAATCCTTTAGTTGCCCCTAACAAATTGCCAAAGATATAATCGTTTTCCATTGTGAAACAGACTGTGAAGAAACCATACACGGGATTCAAGTGACCCCTAAGAAATGCCAAAGATATACACAGTTTTCCAACGTGAAACAGACTTGCAGGGGAATCAAACTGACTTGCAGAGGAATCAAAACTCGTGGTTGGGGTGAAGTGTCCTAAGCGAATATCTTCCCTGAGAAGTGTTCAGTGTCTTGACTACTGTTTTGCTACTGTGATGATGGAACGTTGCCTAGGATGTACTCTCTTTATACTGTTTGCATTGTAAGCCACAGCACGGGGTAACTTAACTCTCACGCTCAGGATCGTATTACGAGCGGCGTTTGGAGATTTCGCAGCCCATCTTCCTTATCGATTTATTTTCCCTGTTTCACCTTAATATCCGGATGCTCTAGAAGAGACGCCTTGATGTGGTGGCATCGATATAGCTGGGTAACTCCACTGCCCCGTTATCTAAACATGGTGGACTTACAGGAGGGGAACCTGAGCCTGTAGTCCACTGGGTTCACGTTTAGATG
>JAGKTI010040532.1:0-10389 GCA_018397915.1 Birgus latro
TCCCAGCCCTCCAAAGGCTCCCTCAGTCCGTCCTTCATTCCTGGGAGGCAACGGAATATCCTCAGTCACACTCGCCATGATATCCTTCCCTTCTGTAGCTCTCTCTTTGTTGCTTCACGTCTGTTTTTTTTTTCCTCTCTGTGACTGTCACTATTCCTCATGGGTTTAACTTTATGAGGCTTCACTTTTCTTTCTGTCTTCCCTCCCTCAGCTTCTCACCCGTGTTTCTCTGAGGCTGCTCCTCTCTTTCTTTCTTTTTCCCTTCCCTGTTTGTACTCTGTTACTGCGTTTCCCAATGCCCATTTGACATCTCTGGCTGGCTGTCTATTGTTTCGTGTCTGTTTTGCTGTCTCTGGTGGCTTCTTGTTTTCTGTTGCCCTTCCATTTTTATGTTGTGTTGCAGTTTGTTGCTTCCTTACCTTTTTGTGTTGTTTTGTCATGTATTGTTCAGTGGCGTCTTTTTGCTTTCTGTTGACGTCTCTATCTTCCTTGTTTAAGAATTTTCCTTTCTTTGTTGCCTTCTTTCTGTGCTTTGGCTTTCTCGGTTGGTTTTTACCCGAATCTTTTTGCTGTTCTCATGTTTGTGCTGTTTCTTTCTGTTGCAGTCCCACATACCCTGTTTTTGCTGTCTTGTTTTAATTATCCTACACTAAACTCAGCCATTTTCTTTTTCCTTTCCATCCCTTCTCTTATTGTGCTTAGTTCCTTTTCTGTTGCCCTGCGTGCTTTGTTCCGTTTCTGTTGTGACCTCCTTTTTCTTCCTTTTCCTTTAAACCTCCTTTGCTGTTTATATTCTTTGTTGCCCTACATCCCGTGCTCGTTTTATTGCAGCCTTGTGGTTTATTTCTTTTTTCTGTTACCCTCACATCCTGTTTGTGTTGTGTTCCCCGCCCCCCCCTTCTCAGTTTCGTTTCTGTTCTGTGGCATCCTCTGGCGTTTGCACTCTTATTTGTATACTGTTTATTCTGTCCCCATTCCCTCCTTGTTCTTCTCTTTTGCTTTCCCCTCCCACTCGTTTGTGCTTTATTGCCTCTTTATTGAATTTCCGTAGCTCCCGTTATCACCCGTTGCCCCTGTTATACCCCTGGTTCATTGCTGTTGAGTTCTGTTGATCCTATTCTAGATCCTTTTGTAGAGACATGTGTTCTGTAGCTTGTATTCTATTCTGCAGGGCGTTGTTGATGGATTCTGTTGGACCGCTGTTGGAAATAGTCCTTCCCCCTGTTACGATGACGATTTTTTTTGTTATATTGTTCCTACAGCTATATGATTAAATATAGCAAAGGGTGACCCATGTAGTGAATTGGTAAAGTTCGTCTGTCGAGGTTCTACTGGGGATATGAACAGCACGAATTCAAGGATATGTATTATTTTCTGTAGATCTCTGTGTCACAGATTTCCAGGATTTTACTCGTACTTTGTGGCCTCTGCTTTTCAAAATGTATAGCCGCCTGTTGCCAAGTTGTGGTCTTTATTTTTTCAAGCTCTCTGGCTGTCGGATACTCATTTCTGTGGCCTTTAGTCCTCAAAATCTTTAGCTCTATGCTGTCCAGTTCTTTGCTCTGTAGTAATCAGGATATTTAAACCCTAGCTTTCCATTTCTGCTGTGTCTTTTGTCAAGCTCTTTGGCTTTCTAGCCTTGAAAATATCTAACCTTGTGTTGCCTAGTTCTCTAACGCCTAGTTCTTAAAATTTCCTGCCACTTTTTCCTAATTTCTGTGGGCTCTGATGTCGAACTCTTCGGCCTCTAGCCTTCAATATTTTAAACCCAACTTTATCTAGTTCTGGTCCATTCGTTATATAGTAGGCTACCGTTGTCGCGAGTAGGTTTCCAGACCCTCTTTTGTCTAGTTCCGAGACGCTATTGTCCATGGCAGCGGTGATGGATATACCAACCTTGTCCCCAGCACGAATAACACAGTATTCTTCGCTTCCTGCGGCCAGCGCTGTGTTTGATCCATGTTTAGATGCATTTAAGTACTGTATAGTTATATAGCTTCAGTAGAGTCTTAAAAATCTCCGTCGTTCAGTTCTAAGGCTTCTAGTCTATAAAATCTCCAGCCCTTTGTTCTCAAGTGCTGCTAGACTTAGCGCTCAGTTTTGTTGTCTATATAAAGCCTTCAAGATCTCCTGCCTGAAAGATTTCCAGCCCTCCGTTGTCTGGTTCCGAGGGCCCTTTGTCCATGGCGGCGGCGGTGGTGGATATACCAACCTCGTCTCCAGCACAAACAACACACACTCAATTTTCTTCGCTTTCCGTGTTTGTTCTGGGTTCACCTACCGGTGATGTTGGTGTTGGTGGACTTCAGTTGCTGCCAGCCTGCCTGCCTGCCTGCCTGTCTGCCCTGCATGTGTCCCTCTCTCCCCCTGCGGTTTTGCTCCCCCCTTGAGGGCTTTTGTCCGGCGCTTGCTGTGTGTTGCTTGCTCATCCCTGCGGCCCGCTTGCTTTTAGCGCCGGGAGGGAGGTAAAGGAAGGAAGGTCTGTGTTAAGGTGCAGGGGAATTCTCTTGTTCTTCTCTTTCTCTCCCTGGTTCTGGCTGGCTCGCTGCTGTTGGGATTTGCTCCTCTTGTTGTGCTTCGCCCTGGTGAGTTCGCTGTTAGGTATTCAGTGTTTTTAGCATGGTTTGGTATTGGTATTTTTAATTTTAGGTAATACTTTGTGCCTGAAATAATGTTAGTCGATTCATGACTTCTTTTTTCTCATGCATGCTGGTTTGGATTTATCTTCTTGTTGTTGTGCTTGGACCTGTTGAGTTGACTGGTATGTATTCAGTGCTTTTAGCATGGTAAGGTATTCTTATTTTTATTTTCTGGATATATATTTGTGACTAGAATAGTGCTATTTGTTTCATTACTTACATTTTCTCATCTTCACTGATTTTTACTCCTCCTGTTGTTGTGTTTGTGCCTGGTGAATTTGCTGTGATGTATACAGTGTTTTTTTTTTCGTGGTAAGTATATGGATTATATTTTTTTAGTAATGTTTTTGTGACGGATAACATTGGAGGATTCATTGCTTGTTTATTTGTTTTTTCTCTCTCTAAGGCATGCTTGCGCTTTGCTCCTATTGTTGTGCTTGGGCTTGGTGAGTTTACTGCTATTTTCGTATATGGTAAAGTATTTGTGTTTTTAATTTTTGGAAATGTTCTTGTGACTGGAATAATGTTAGCTGATTCATTACCTTTTTTTCTCTCTCTCTTGCTTGTATGAAATTGCGATTTCCTCATCATGGTAATGTATTGGTATTTTAATTTTTGGTGATGCTTTTGTGATTGGAATAATGTTAGCTGATTCACTATTTCTGCCTTGTTTTCTTAACGTGTGTGTCTTGTTTAAACATAAGCATACTTTCTTCAAAAAGTAGTGCCCTATCTGATATCACTGGTCACATTTACACTAAAAGATTTCATGGTTTCTACTGAAGTATCATATATTTGATATATTTTGTATGTTATTTTGAAATTATTTTCATTTCTGTCTGGTACGAGAAAACACCTTGCTGTCAGGTGAAATAAATTCGCAACTGTAGTTGCTATGATGCTGTCTCCGAAACAGAATAACCTTTTTCAGGAGAAAGTTCTTTGATGTTTACACCTGATAATTTTCCTGGTCATGGTTACAGAACTGGTGTGACATTCTGCGAGCATGAATCCTTAACACAGCTCTCTCTCTCTCTCTCTCTCTCTCTCTCTCTCTCTCTCTCCTTTCTTCCTGCTATCGTACACTTTTCTTAGTTTAGCAAAGTTGCCTTGTACAGAAGAGAGTAATGTTAGCTGAAGTCGGAGGCGTCTCCATTTCAAAAGGTCTCTCCTAAGATAAATAAAATCGTTTGGGGATAACAAGAATCGAATAAAATAAAGCACCGTATCGAAGGGATTAAACAATTGTGCTCCGTTATTAGCGTGATACAGTTTGATCCACTTCACCACGATGACATACTTTCTATCTGTTCTTGCTACCACGAGACGATTCTGTTCATCATAGCCGAGGTTTTTAGATGTAGAGGCAGTTACGTGTAGCCTTCGTTAACCCCATCAATACAAGAGGTCTCTCCCCTATACAGCATCGCGTCATTTGTTCGGTGGTCAGAAGAGTGGAAGAAAGACATCAATGCGGAAGGGTGAATACAAATAAACAGGGACCTTGTTGAAAGATAGAGAGGGAGAGGTAGGCAGACACACGGATATAGATAGATAAATAGTTAAAAAGATAGATAGATTAAAAGATAAATAGATAGATAGATTGTAGAGAACTGTATCCTTACTCATACACCTCACAAGCATCTACAGATGTTGATTACCGTGGAAGTTATCTGCGTAACTTTCCCTCTGAATTTTAGATAGTCAGTTCGTGTAAAGTAGTATTTCGTACAGGTAGACGAAGACTTCTGATAGATAGACAGATGGGTAGACAGCTAATGACTTGTATCCACATTCTCACAATTATGGATAAGTAATTTGTGTACCTAATTTTTCACAGGACCCCTTTGGAAAAATGAGTAAATTGACAGGTAAACACATACATAAATACATAATACATACTTACATACGTACATAAATACATACATACGTACATAAATACATACATACGTACATAAATACATACATAGTGATCAGTCTCTTCATTCCTACACCATACTGTACATTCGGTTTACAAGGATGACCCTGGTGAACATTTTTCCTTGTAGCTTTCCATACCTTTTTTTTTAAAAAGCCTCCAGGCAGATCAACCATATCTTCTCTGACCTCCATCATCATCTTTTTTACTATCCCTATCATTATCCGGTCCTACTGATTATAATGATGAGGAGGATAGTGGTGATGATATGTGAGTAGGAGTGGTAGGAATGGTCTAAGCACTTAGCCATCTGCCTTTCTCCCAGCTCTCATCTCCGACCTCTCCATCATAACCATTTTCACCATCTTTCTCACCATCTAGCCACGGTGATGATGATGATGATGATGAGGAGGAGGAGGAGGAGTAAGTGAGAGCAGAGGATGGATGGGATGGTTCGGGGGCTATCCATCCTTTTTTTTTCTTCTTTTTATAATAGTCAGAGTCTGTAGTTGAATGTCTTCCCTTGCCTTGATCATTACAGTCGCCATCCTTATGAGTAAATAGGAGTGGTTGAGGGGAGAGATGGTGAAGGTGCTTTTCTTATCTTTATTTTTCGCACTTCTCATCTCTATTCTCACACTTTTCCCATAGCCACGCACTTATTATCCTCATTCTCCAAAGCTAAAGCTAATGATAATGATAATGAATATGTAGGAGAGGCAGGTAGGTGATGCGGTCTAAGCGCTTCCCATCACTCTCTCCTGACTCATCTCTCCATCATCATCAGCCTAAATGAAGATGATAATGATGATAATGATGATGATAATGAGTAAACAGTAACAGCTGTGGAGGAGGGGGAGGGTTGGCGGTGGCTGTGGCGGCGGGCTGGGGCAAAACATCAATTATTCAGATAACCCCGACAACAGTGAGAAAGAAAACGTGAGCGCTGGAGGGGGGAGTCGGGAGGGGGCCCTGGTGTGGCGGAAAAAATGTGCTTATTTTGATTCCAAAATAGTGCCTAAAACCGCCTCTAAAACGACATATTAAGAAGTTTGAGTAGATTTTAATAACGTCATAGTTATTTATCTTTATTCTGGTGTGTTTATCTTGCCAGTCGGCTTAGGAATCGGGGTGTTTTTATACCTGTTATTGAGCGGACTTGCGGTGATTAAATGAAAATGTGGATTTGTAGCGTCGGTGCTCCTCCCGGATGGACGGTCGAGTGGAAGAGCTGCCCGCCTCCACACTCTCACACCCACACACCACATCCACACATCACACTATAGTACACTGCTTATCAGAAATTTCGCATCCTTTAAGTGCCCTAAGGTTACACAGGAGTCCTTAATCTAACCAGCTCAATTTGTGAGTGTAGAGTGTATTGATCGGATGAATTATCTGAGCAGATTAATTTGACTTTACACTCAGTTTTTCCGAATAACTAGAAATATATATACTTGCAGATACACAATGTGCCGAAGTAAATGATATATCTGTACAAATTAATTTAACTTTTTAATTAAGCTGCTTCACCTTATAAGAAAATTTTTATCCTTAATGCGCATGTTATTCTAAAGAATTTAGTCAGTATGATCGGATATTTCTTTTCCTTGCAGCTTACGGGAAAAGATATATCCATGCAAAGACATACACGATGCTTCATGTTCAGGCGCTCATAATCAGACTTCTTCGACCCCCAGTGAAATAGGTTATACTGTAGTATGGTGACTCATTAAGTTTATCCCAATTTTCTTTCCTACATTTTTCTGAGTCTTCTGATCACTAACATGAAACCTTTACATTACCAAATACCAGTCGGCCAGTCTCTTCCTATTTTCCAGGTATCACAGTTTTTCCATACATTATTTTTACCAGCTACTTGCATCAAAATTAAACGAACTGTTCCATGGAAAAGGTGTGAGAATTCCAGTTCCGAGGCATGATTATCTAGAAACATAAATTTAACCCCTTCAGTCTGATATATTTCTTGGCTCAGAGAAGGCTTTCCAACTAGAGGGGTTAGATATTGCCTTCATCATCCCCTTCCCTGAAAGAAGTCTCTCCTAAATTTAATATAATAATTTGGATGTAGTGTGAATAAACCGCAAGAAATACACATCTGACAGAACGAATGTGAGTCTAACGTAAATGCTGTTCAACGTACCTCATATGAGAAGAAAAAAAAATGTTACATAGCCTCTCATTGTTCGATAAAGTTCTTTCGCCCATCATGCCCATGTAACTGAAGTTTTTTTTTTCTCTCTCGTATATGCATCTGTTTATTTACTGGTAGTATGGAAATTAGACATCGAAATTCAGAGAGGAAATTCTAATGTCTAGCCATATATTCTCGTATTTATTTTTTGATTTATATATTCGTATTTACAATCAGGGTAAACAGGCATCAAAAAACAACGCAGCAGGACTCTCATATATATATTCGTGGTATATATTATTTACTATGCTGTTTATTTATATACGGTATTTATAAAGCAACTAAAGATAATATAAGAAAATAGTTATGTCTATGCACAGTATCTCATATTTATTTAATCATGTATTTGTGAACCTCGGCTTATCGTTAAGTGGAAATTAAGCCGTGATGATGATGATGATGATGATGGTCTGTTCATGGGTGTATTTGTTTATATATTTGCAAGGGTAATAAAAAATAACAGGAGACAGTGCAGAACTAATATTAACCTCAGTATCTCATTTATTTATTTATATATTTATTTATTTGTTTATAGACAACTGAAGGCGATAAGGACTCATATTTAATCGTATTATTTCTTGTTCTTTAACTGTTTATTCATTTAGTTATATTTTTATTTATTTTCTATTTATTTCCAAACGTGGTAAATAAACAACAGAATTTGTGCAGGAGAACTAATGTCGAACTTCAGTATCTCGTTTATTATTTTATCTTTTGGTTTATTATGCAGCAAAAACGTAACATTGATTGATTGATTGATTGATTGATTAAACATGCTGACGGAAGTATACTCTGTGTCTAACTTGTTTATTGCCTTATCTAGTACTGATTTGGTTATTGAACAACAAAAAATAATAGTACGTGAAAACTCTCCTGTCTTGCAGAATTGTCTCTTGGGCATTTTTTCTTCAGTACTCCACTTGTTCCCTCAATCAGTTCTTCTCACTGACTTAATTATGCTTTAAATTATATATTGTTAGAATGATAAACAATAAAACACAGTACAGGACCACATATATTTCACGCCAGTTATCTCTTAGTTGTGCATTGATTTTCTTAATGGATGTTTTAACGAATATAACAGTCATAAAACAATAATTAAACTGGAGAACTCTGACGTGTAACCGCATTACATCACGACCCAGACCTCTCGACATTCAGGCTAATTGCACTGGATCTGAGAGTCCACACCGATCTGCTAAATATTTCAGCCTCAAGGTTGCCTGAAATGTTGAAACACTAACTTGCGCCACGGAAAAAAAAAAAATGTCGATGCATATTTTGCCTTATGGATGTCTAGTAGTATGGAAGTGAATTTATTTTTTTTTTCTATCCCGTTGTGTGGTATAATTTTACTTTTTTTTTTTGCCATTTATCTTTCAGGGCAGGTCACGAGTTACTTCCTCACAATTCCTAGTTGAAATACCTCTTTATAGTATGTAGATAGATGGATAAATAGATAGATATATAGATAGATAGATTGATAGTTGATTCACATTTCTGCTTCCCTGTTTTCTCAAGTATGTTAACCTCTAATCGCTAATCAGTACTTCTTGCATAGTCTTAACCCAGTCTCTTATTTTTCACCCCTTCAACACTCCTTGTAATTTGTTTGAATATTAGACATGCTCTCTCCATGTTTAGTCGACATTTTTCTCCTCTTTTCATTTCATAACAAATCCCTTGTCTCAGTACTTCTCACTTCTATATTTTTTTCACTCACTTCAGCTCACTTCTATACATTACTTTTAGTCAGTTCCCGCTCTTTCTAGTGACGGTATTTTTGCATGTATTTGCACGCCTGATTTTCTTTTTATAAACTCTGGCCACATTCCTGACATTTTTTTTCTCATAGGCTCATTTACCCTGATCTTAAAGTATTTTGTTTCTTTTTGTTGATCACTATATTCTGTTCATTTTAATTTGGCCGAAATTGGCGTCCCTCATGATCATGTGCTGAGCTGTAATAAGGCATTTACACTTGAAAACGGCGAAAATCTCTCCCAATTTTAGGTGGACCAACAGCATTTTTACTCGTTTTATGTCTACTTTATCTAGCTCAGTTTCACACAATGCCCTCTCCTCACGGTGCTTTATTTTTGTCTTGATATCTGTTGGCATCCCATTTTTTTTTTTTTTTATCCTAGCCAGTTCTTCCGAAACTCTTTCTCGCATTTCTTCTCAGTCTTGTATATTATTTTACCCGATCTTGCAATTCCATCTTCATCTCGTTTCCTTTATATATCTACTTGGCATCTTTTCCCGAACCACTGAATAGCTCATTCACTATAAAAACGCCGTATTCCTCTGAATTCTTGCTATTACTAAAGAATTTGATTCGGCTAAGTACACTCCGTAAGAGGTGAAGGCGGTAATTCTGGCTTTGTCTAATTCATCCAGTTCGAAAAGCCTCTCCTAAACTGAATAGCATCGTCTCAAGACAGCAGATAATGAAAATAATATTTTGATTAATAAATAAAATACAATAAGATGAAATAAAAATAAAGGACAGTGACTATCATGCTGAGTGAGTGAATCCTTCAGTAATTTTCCTTGCCATTTTCCTCTATTCTGTATATTAATTACGTAATCACAGATTCCATCCTCGTGCCACTAAATTTTTTTTGCTTTTGCTTTTTTTTTTTTTTTGTTTAACCTGGTACTTTGCTTTTGACACATCAGGTAATAGTGCAGTAAATCCCTGCGTGGTATACTCAGTCTGCTATTTCTTTTCTTCAATACCCCAGCTCCTACCTCAGTGCTCTTACAGATTTTCTTTTTCTTCTTAACATTATATTGATTTACCATTTAATTCTTGCGCAACTTTCTGACGTAGTAATTTTTTTTTTTTATCCACTAACTTCGTCCATTTTGCATTTATGTTTCTCAAACAGTTTAGCGTCTTAGTTTTACCCAGGTCTTTATTTTCTGTCAGCCTGTCAGTAATTCCTACTTCGTTTCAGTTACACTTATCTCACTTACCATATAGTTTTATCTCGGTGTTAGTCATTAAATTTTCAGTGATTTCCTGCTTAAATTTTACCCACTTCTTTATACTTAATTCTACCCATTCCTATGTACCAACTCAACTCCTTTACATCCACTCCTTTATAGCCACTCTATGCCCCCTCCTCTATGCCCCCTCCTCTATACCCAGGCTGTAAAGCCTATGCCCAGAGTCGGACACATAAAAAAAAAAAAAAAATACCCACTGCTCTATACCTGCTCTTCTATACCCACTCCTCTATACCCACTCCTCTATACTTAATTCTACCCACTCCACTATACTCTCTGTTTTTTTCGATTCTCTGATTCCTTTCTTGTCTCACCTAGGTAACTCTTCTGCTTGTCACTTTACCCTCGACTGATAAGTTTATTTTCTAGTGGTTTTCTTCCTCAGTTCTGCTTAGTTCTCTGATATGTCTTCCTATGATAAACTAACTTATTCCTCGTTTCACCCACACAGTATGATTGGTAGTTCATTGCTTTACTTAGATATTTTATTTGCCACATCTTTCTTTACTCATTGACTCATATTCTAATAATTCCCTTGGCCGTGTTCTGGGTATCATAGGAGGCTTAGTAACACGTCTTCCTCGGCGATTTATTTACGTTTT
>JAGKTI010040533.1:0-10389 GCA_018397915.1 Birgus latro
GTAAATAGTGTAGTAGACTATTTCATTATCATTGATGGTGTGATGGGCAGTATTTGTGGTGGAGATATTTCATGTTACTATCCAGCTGGCCCGGGAATGAGGAGTTGCAGGCCGAACGAATTTCTTGCTGTACCTAACTATTGCAGCGTGCTTGAAGAGTGAGGACAGCTGGGGACGTAACAGAAAATTGGGGGCCCGTCCGGGATGTCTTTGTGATTGTGTGCCACCTGTCCATGAGCCCAGTGTGTGTGACCAGGAGAATCTGCTTTCCTTGCCAGCCCTCCCCTCTGGACTACTGTGTTGTGGTGAGCCTTGAAATTATTTGTAATCATGGCAGAGAGTAATGTGCAAAACTTTATGAGCAGTAGGGATGTACATTCTCTATACCAGTGCACAAGAGAAGAGCTGAGGGAGTTAGCATGCACTTATGGCATTGAGTTAAAAGCTAATCTTAAGGAGGATATGCAGAGAGAACTGATAAAGGGTTTGATGGAATCTAGCATTTTGGGTGGAGAGCAGAGTGAGTGTGAAGAAGAAAATATGGAAAAGGATGAAAAGTATGTAGAAAGAAACAAAGAAATGACTGGTAGTGAGATGATGGAATGGAAAGTGAAGTTAATGGAGATGGAGATAAAAAAGTTGGAAGTAGAAAAAATGTTACAGAGGGAAAAGAATGAAGCTGAGAAGATCAAGGCTCAGGTGGAGATGAAAAAGTTGGAAGTAGAAAAACGGGAACACAGAGGAAATTCAGCAGATATAAAGATGAAACTTATGCCAGAATTTGTAGAGGAAGAGGCTGAGGATTTCTTTATACAATTTGAGAAAATTGCTGAATTGAGAAGTTGGCCAAAGGAAGAGTGGGCTTTGTTGGTGCAAGCTAGATTAAAGGGCAAGGCAAGAGAGGCTTATGCTGGTTTGGGTATTGGTGAGTGCAGTGATTATGATGTTGTTAAAGAGGCAATTTTACAGACTGTGAAGGTGGATCCAGAAATTTATAGACAGCGTTTCAGAGACGTTGGAAAGACACATAGTAACACCTATTTGGAAGTTGCTAGAGAGATTGTGCTGAAGTGTGGTAAATGGTTGAAATCTGAGGATGTGACAAGCAAGGAAGATGTGATACAGTTATTGATGTTAGAACATTTTAGAAATACTTTAGAACCAGCACTGAGGTATGAAATAATGAAACTAGGCTTTAGAAATGTGATTGAGGCTGGACGTAAAGCGGATCAGCTTGCTGTTGCGTATGAGATGAGCAAAGGTGCTCATAGAGGTAAATTTAACCAGAGCTGGGTTAAGAAGTCCATCAACTCTTGGGGTGGTAAACAAGGTACAGCTAACCAAAACAGTTTCAAGAACTCAAATAATTTTCTGAAGTTTAATGTTGGACATGTTCAAAGTCAGGCTGTAGAGTCACCTTTGTTTAGGAGTGATAAGGTCAGTAATGCCTCACATCAAAATAAGTCAGGAATCAAATGTTATAAGTGTGGTGATTTTGGACACTTAAGTATAAGTTGTAGGAAAAATCAGGTGCAACCCAAGTGTCTGCATTGTGGTAAAGTAGGTCACAGGAAGTATCAATGTTATAGTTTGAAGAATTCCAAGGAAGCTGGATTGACTGTAACTGGGAAGGAACATGTAGACCGATTGTTAGCAAATGTATGTACAGGATCTAAGGTGTTACCTGCAGTAGAGTTTAAGCCATTTATCACCAAAGGTCAGATGAAGGTGGGTGAGGGACAAGGAAAGGAGATTGTGATACTGAGAGACACAGGAGCTAACCTGAGTCTTGTACGTAAAGGTATTGCAGAGTGGAGTGATGAGTCCTTTACTGGTGAAAATGTTGTTGTTAGGGGTGTGAGTTCTTCAGAGCTTGAAGTACCAGTACATTGTATGTGGCTTGAGAGTGGATTTGTCAAAGGAAATGTGAAAGTTGAAGTAAGTGAAGGATTGCCTGTGTCAGGAGTGGACATGCTATTAGGGAATGATTTGGCAGGCAATAAAGTTGTCCCTGAGCCTGAAATTGTGGAGAATCCTGAGGTTGACCAGGAAAGTGAAACCGTAGACCCAGAAGTATGTGAGGATGGTGAGAGACTTGAGGAGAGTATGATTTATCCAGCATGTGTAATGACAAGGGCTAGTGCTAAAAGAGCGGAGGAAGATGAGGAGTGTGAGTTAGACCTAATCTCATCCTGGCTTTGTGAACCTGGAGATGAAGCAGAGCAGGTGGAAGGAAAGGAAGTAGAGACTTTGCCAGACTTTGTTGTGAAAAGGGAGGACTTAATTGATGCACAAAGGAATGATGAAAGTCTGAAGGCGTTGTGGAGTGAGGCTGAGAGAGGAATTCTTGATGGAGATGTGGGATATTATGTGCAAGACCAAATTTTAATGAGAAAATGGAGACCTGCTGATAGCCCAGTATCTGATCATTGGATGATGAAGACCCAAATTGTTGTCCTTAAGAAGTACAGAAGTAAGATTTTGGAGTTGGCTCATGAAAGTAGTTGGTCAGGACATTTTGGTGTAAGAAAGACTTTGAGTAGAGTGACAGCACATTTTTATTGGCCAGGTGTAAAGATGAGTGTAACTAAGCATTGTAAGACTTGTCATACATGTCAGGTTGTTGGTAAACCTAACCAGAATATTGTAAAGGCACCATTGCACCCTATTCCTGTTGTAGATGAACCATTCAGCAGGATATGTATTGATGTTGTAGGTCCTCTACCTCGTTCTAAGCGGGGCAATCAATATTTGCTAACTATTATGTGTATGTCAGCAAGGTTTCCAGAGGCAATTCCTTTGAGAAGTATCCATGCTAAAGTGATTGTGAGGGAGTTGGTGAAATTTTTCTCATGGGTTGGACTACCGAGAGTAATTCAGTCAGATCAGGGCAGTAATTTCACTTCAAGGTTGTTTGGTCAGGTGTTGAAAGAGTTGAGGATTGAGCAGCAGTTATCGAGTGCCTGCCACCCACAGTCGCAAGGCTGTGTGGAAAGGTTTCACCAAACTCTAAAGAAGATTTTTAAAATATACTGTACTGAAATGGATAAGGATTGGGATGAGGCAGTGCCACTAACTTTGTTTGCCATAAGAGATGCTGTACAGGAGTCCACTGGCTTCAGTCCATTTGAACTTGTGTATGGACATGAGGTCAGGGGACCTCTGCGTATGTTGAAGGAGAAGTGGTTGGGAAATCATGATGTGCCAAATATGCTGGATTATGTTGCTATGTTTAAGGAGAGATTGTTGAGAGCTAGAGAGATTGCCTGTGAGAATTTAAAGGAGTCACAGACTAATATGAAGACCTGGTATGATAAGAGGGCACGAGATAGAAGTTTTCAGCCTGGTGATAAGGTGCTGGTGTTGTTTCCATTGCAGGATAATCCTTTGAAAGCAAAATATTGTGGGCCTTGGGCCATTAAGGAGAAAGTCAGTGATGTAAATTACATAGTCAGAACCGCAGGGAGACGGAAGGGAACTCAATTGTGTCATGTAAATATGATCAAGCCATACTATGGTAGGGAAGAAGTATTGGATGCAAATGATGAAGTAAATTGTGGTAATGTTGTGAAGGTGGAGAAGAGTGTTGGTGGAGATGATGACTTGATGAATTGTGAAGGTCAGAGTTTGGAAAATTCAGTCATATTAAATAATTTGGATGAGAAGTTGAAGCATTTAGATAAGGATAAGAAAGGAGAGGTAAAAAGAATTGTTAACAAGTTTAGATCTTTGTTTCCTGATGCTCCTAGAAGAACCCATGTTATTGTGCATGATGTGGAAGTAGAGGATGTAAGGCCAATTAAGCAACATGCATACAGAGTGACTCCACAAAAGAGAGAAATTATGAGGAAGGAAGTAGAGTACATGTTGAAAAATGATTTAATTGAGCCAAGTAATAGTCCATGGAGTTCACCCTGTGTACTTGTACCTAAGGCTGGAGGGAATAGTTACAGATTTTGTACTGACTTTAGAAAAGTGAATACTGTAACTAAGACTGACTCATACCCTATTCCCAGGATTGATGACTGTATTGATCAGTTAGGAAATGCTAAGTAGGTGACGAAGTTAGATTTGCTTAAGGGTTTTTGGCAAGTTGGATTAACTGAAAGGGCTAAGGAATTGTCAGCATTTGTTACCATGGATGGGTTGTATCAGTATAAAGTTTTGCCATTTGGAATGAAGAACAGTAGCAGTTGTTTTCAGAGATTGGTTAATGCAGTGTTGAGTGGAGTGAAGTGTTGTACCGTATACATTGATGATATAGTACTGTATTCTGATACATGGGAGGAGCATCTGAAGTTGTTGGATGAAGTATTTAGAAAGTTAGATGATGCAAATCTCACAGTGAATTTAGCAAAGAGTGATTTTGTGAAGGCTTATGTGGACTATTTAGGATTCAAAGTAGGACAAGGACAAGTGAGGCCATTGGATGCTAAGGTGAGAGATATTGTGAACTTTCCTTCTCCAACAAATAGGAAAGAATTGTTGAGGTTTTTGGGAATGAGTGGGTATTACAGAAGATTTTGTAAGAACTTTTCAGCCGTTGCATTGCCACTGACCAGGTTGTTGTCAAAGAAGCTGAAATTTATGTGGAGTGAGCACTGTGTGGAGGCTTTTAAGAAAATTAAGGATATGCTAGTAAATGCACCCATATTGGTCACTCCTGATTATGATAAGCCATTTAAATTGTATGTGGATGCCAGTGGTGAGGGAAGTGGAGGAGTATTAATGCAGGAAGTGGAGCAGGTTGATCATCCTATTGGGTATTTTTCTAAGAAGTTGTTACCATATCAGATGAATTACAGTACTGTGGAGAAGGAGGCTTTGGCATTGATTATGTGTTTGAATCATTTTGAAGTGTATGTGAAGGGTACCATGAGGCCCATGCAAATTTTCACTGATCATAATCCTCTTGTATTTGTAAATAGGATGAAGAACTCTAACCAGAGGTTAATGAGATGGTGTCTGCTGTTGCAGGAATATAATTTGGTTGTGACTCATGTAAAGGGAAGAGAGAATGTGATAGCAGACGCTCTCTCTCGCGTTCCTGAGAGATGTGAATCCTCTTGAAGGGAGAATTCACATCTTTACTGGAAGGGGGGTGTTACGAGGAGTTATCCTTTTTTTTCATACAGTACGTTTTCTTTTGTGTATCATGAATGTAATGAATATTATGTTTATTATTGTATAATGTGATTGTATATTGTGTTGGAGTTTATCTTTGGAGAATGTAGAAATGAATTAATATTTGTGAAGTTGTTAAGGGTTAACATGTAAGGTTATGTTGTTGTATTGTGATCCCGTTAGTGAGAGAGATGTTGTGTACGTACAAGGGGAGAGTGCGTGGCTTCTCTCTCTCTTGGTGGCTAGCGGCGTGTGAGGAGCTGATCTGGGTTTCTGCTCCGGTGGGCGTGTTGGAGGAGACACGTGGGGATTTTGGGAGAGCAGCGTGGTCACACAGTGTGAGGTTTTATACAAGGGAAGTGGTGAGATAATTATGTGAATATATTAATGAGTATTACTTGTGGGAGGAGAATATACAGGTGTTGGAGAGAGAGAGCGTGGTGTGGGTGGCCACGAGATAGCCTATGGTGCACGTGGTGGTGTACTTGTGATAGTGGAGATATTATTGTGTGAACCATTATGGAGCATTTGTGTGGTTAACATTATAGAGTAACATGTGAGGGAGAACGGTTAATCATTTTGAGATATTATGGTTACTACTGAGTGTCATTTGGTGTTAAGATAATTGTGGGGATATAGCATAAGTGATCTAAGCATATTCTTTATTTGAGTATCAGTGTATTTATTTGTAAATATATGTAAATAGTGTAGTAGACTATTTCATTATCATTGATGGTGTGATGGGTGATACAGTATTTGTGGTGGAGATATTTCATGCTACTATCCAGCTGGCCCGGGAATGAGGAGTTGCAGGCCGAACGAATTTCTTGCTGTACCTAACTATTGCAGCGTGCTTGAAGAGTGAGAACAGCTGGGGACGTAACAACGGGAAAACAAAAGAAGCGCCGGTGCTGTTTGGAATCGAAACCTGGTTCTCAGTCATGGATCAGGACCCTCTTCCTATCTGCCTGGGTCGCTTCTATTTACTCTAACCATGTTTGTTAATTATGTACATATTGTTGCAGTTCTCGTATACCATGTTCTACTATAGCTATTGTTTGACAAAAAGTGAAAATATTCTGAAAGGAATGCATCAACATCAGTGCGTTATAAATCATCATCGTCATCATTATTATCGTAAATATCAAAAACAGCATCAATTCTCGATTGATAAGATAATCATTTTTAAATAGGGAAGATAATGATCAGGGCTAAGTGAAAAAAAAGATAATAAAAAATAACAGGTAATCACCTGGTACAGGTAGTGTTCTTTACCAGGATATTTTCTTCCTGTTACTAGTGCCTCATGGTACTGAAGGGGTTAATGAAGGCTGTATCTAACCCATCCACTTCCAAAACTCTCTCCATCCCTGAGCAAAGTCGCCAGGAGTTGGCAAAAATGAAACAAACACCTCATCAAACTAAAGGTATTAGATTTAAAAAAAAAATGAATCTCACCAGAAATTGTGCTCAAAACCTGGTTGACAGTCTCTGCCCAGATCCCGCTGCTGTTTGTCGGTGAGGCCTCGTGTTTAGTTTAAGAACTGGAAGGTGGGGTAAGGATTCCGGGGACTGGCATGGGGAATGAATGAGAGTGTGGCAGATTTCACTGGACATGGTTTTTGTGAATTCTGCTTGAGTTGCGTTCGTTATTTCTTTATCTCTCTCCTTTCCCTCTGTATCTTCCCTCGCTGTGGATAAATGATGATGATGATAAGGGTATTAAGCTAGAGGTTTGATTAGAAATATTCACCAATGACATGATATATAAAGGTGTTCTTTAGAAGTGATGAAAATGTATATAACATTATCATATTTTTGGTATTTCTATTGCGCGTGCACACACACACACACACACACACACACACACACACACACACACATATGCACACAGGAAAGAGAGAAAGCGAGAGAGAAAGAGAGAGAGAGAAAGAGAGTTCATAAGAAGATAAGTAGACAAACAGAACAGAACTGGTCCCAAGTGACGAATCATGGCATGAAATATAAAACAAAGAAACCCACAACTCTTGTGGTTTCGTTCCCGGGCCTCACAAATCAGACCCAGTATGCAACCATTTATGCAGCTGGGTTTCTGTCAGCCATTTTTAAAGAACATCTATCTCCCCGTCTATCAATCTAAATATCACTTAATAAAATTGGTCAGTGTACCAACCTGCTTAGGAGTCAAACATTTTTAAAGTCCCCATCTCAGTTACCATATCTATCTATCTATCCACCCATCACTTTAAATTGTTGTTTAGCGTCAATATCTGTCTCTTCTCAAACTGTCTATCCGCCAGTCTCTCATTTTGATCACACAATCACTAGTTATCTCGGCTTATCAGCCTTTTTGTTTATGAATGTATGTATTATGTAGGTATCTCATTTATTTGTTTCTGTGTATTTTCATCAGTCACTCTGTTAGCATATAGATCTGTTTTTTTTATTTTATTATCCCTCTTCTAATAACATAGCTATTTATATATGTTTATTAACCCTTTGAGGTTCCGATGACGATTTTGATCGTCATTTCAAATACAACCTCAGAGATTCCAGTGACGCTTTTAATCGTCATTTTAAGATATTTTTGTAAAATATTCACCATAAACCGCGTATATGCATTGTAACAATAAGACTCGACCTTTACGTCACGGAATAGTTGCTCTATGTGTGGCAGGTACTGCACAGCTGGTCTGACTCATGGCTTTATTTCTTTATCACTTTATTCCTTGTGATTAATTTTCTACAGCATTGTCACGAATTTTCTACATCGTGAAATTATACATTGTAAATCGTGACATCGAGTGATTTTGCAGGAGCGACGAATAATTCTGAAATCCGTGAGAATTCGCCATTCTCTTAACGGTCCACTCGTGTACTTGTATTTGCATCAAATTTTCAAAACTTTCGTCATTCTTTCTCATTCTTTCGCGAGTGACTGTCTTTATGTACAGACAGTGCATTCCTTCTGCCTCTCTGGCTGTAGCACTGGCATTACCATCCCAGAATACGTAAAAATAGACGATATCTGCATATTCCTCATTTCTGTACGTACGTGGCATGCTGTTTCATGAACAAGTGAAGCTGAAACCAATGAACAACTGAACGCGGAGAACAGTATTTGAAGTGTGTGCCTCGCCTGCAAATTTTCCCATTCAAATGACACCGTGGACGCAGGGTTGCCAAGTCCTTATCATTAATCTCGCTAGTGTAGCCCAGAAAACTTGCTAAAATGTCGCTAGATAGTAAACGCTGCAAAATATTGCTAGAAAAGACGATTAATCACTAGGGTATCACTCAAAAATGGCACAAATATCCAGAATGTAGCTAGATAGCTAGATATCATGTTGCCAGATGTTAAATTGTGATGCTAGGTGGAAGCAAAAAATAGGTCTAGCTGCAAAGTCGTTAAATTGGCAACCCTGCATCACTATTCTCAAGTCACCTTCATATGAAAGCAATGGTGCCACGTGTACTTGCAACAGAAAAATTGTAATAAATAATATCATTCCTCCTGACTTAAAGTGACGCTAGTCGCGCATTCCAATAATGTTTTTTTTTTTTCCACTGAATGAGCTGTGGATGTTATGATAATGCTGGTAGCAATAGCCTACAAACCAAACATTACATACCTGGCAATAATACACCAGCCTCTCCTACCTCTGTACTCCCTTGCAATCCATAAAATTTGAATTTAATCCTTAATTACAGTCAATTTGTGCAAAAGAACTGCAGGAATGCATGACTTTATGTTAAAGAATCAACAGAATACGTAAAGTATCTACTTCAAACTCGTTTGTACTGATAGGATATGGGATTTTCATGTGCAGTACAGAATAAGCTAATAATACTCGTCTCCCGTCGCCCTGCGAAGCTCCCGCCCTATGACACCTGGAACCCACGAAATTTTTACACTCAAACAGCCTAATGCTGGGTACTGAACTGAGGTCACAAAGAGTATATGTTTATAGAACAAAATATACTCAGAATTACATGATAGATCATTGGTGTAAGTTTTTGTCATACGTCGCGTTACACCCTGTATATCTGGCAGTCTATCTTTTCCTGCCCGTTCATATACCCAACACAGTCTATACATATAATAATCTAACACAGCCAAGACAACTGCAGCAACACCCTTCCATCCATATGTAAAGCCTTGGTAAGTTCACGAGAAAATTCTCTATCATGGTCACGATGCCTCTAGTATTTGTTCCTGCTAAGGCAACGCGATTTTAATTATGTGAGTTATTCACAGGAGCCTGAGAGTGTTAATCCTGTCTCCATCAACTCTCTCATCATAAGGATAACATTACTGTACTACTTTATTACACCTAACGCTCGAAAAATTTAGGCACCTGAGAACCTGAGAATGAGTCATATGAGCCTGAGTGTGTTAATAAACATCAGGTTGCTAAGCCAGTCACTCAGATATGACAAATATTATGACCACTGACCTCCCATGACCACTGTAGGCGGAATAACATCGTGTGGTAATATGTAGCGTAAAATACTAGAGTTTTGCCGACCATGAGAGGGCTAAGGGCAGTTATATTAACACAAAGGCTCCTATGATTCACCCTCGTCTGAATATAATCCCCCAGCGTTATCTGTAACAAAATACCAGAGTTGTCCCAACCATGAGAGGGTTAATAATTTTAGCAGTAACACTTCCAGGCTCAAATGACTCACTCTCAGCTAAATACACTAACCTTGCGTTACCTGGAATAGAATAATAAGGATGATCCGACCATGACAGGGTTAATGCCTTTATCAGCAACACTTCCATGCTCCTATGACTCACTCTCAGCTTAATACACTTACCTTGCGTTACCTGGAATAGAATAACAAAGATGTTCCCACCATGACAGGGTTAATTGTGCCAGTATTAACACACTTAAACTCCTATATCCACTCTCTGTTGAAAATAATCAGCTGTTGAAAGCTAAAATAGAATACTACAGTTCTCCCTACAATGAAATGGTTAATGGTACTGTACCAGACTTAACACGATGACTCAACTTTACCTGAATAAAATCGGTTATCATAATCTTCAGTGAAATAATAGAGCTGCCCAGACCATGCGGGGGTTAACATATAAATACAGCCAATATTATTCAGGAGTGGGTAAGGATATCTGGTTCTCAGTTGCTGTTCCGGTTCTTGTGCCGTTCAGTTCGATGATGTGGTATAATTTTTATTTTGCTATTGCCAGACGATTTTATTCAAGGATATAATTGTACTCAAGCAGTGAAGGAGTTGACT
>JAGKTI010040535.1:0-10389 GCA_018397915.1 Birgus latro
TTCCCTTCTCTCCTTCCTTCTCTTCTTCCTGCTCCTCCTCATCCTCCCCCACTCACCCACTCAGCCAGCCGTTCCACGAAGCACCCTTAGGCTCGTATCTCGCTCTTAATTAACGTGTTGGGGCTGCGGACATACGGCTCGGAAGAATATTATGTTGAAAAATATTCCTTCATTTTGGTGGGATGAGAAAAGGGAAGTGTTGCTTTCTGTGTGTCTGGGATTCTGTCTGTTTTTGCCCCACTCTCTCTCCCTCTCTCTTCCTGTAATGCTCCCTATCTCTGTCTCTCTCCCTCTCGGTCTGTCAATCTATCGCTCTGATCTTGTTTCTTTTTGGATGGGGGCGATCCAACATGAAATTACAAGGGTGGTGTAGGTTCGGAGCTGGAGCAATCAACTGCCTACCCCTCATATTCATGTGACCTTTTTTTGGACGTATTTATGTTTATTAAGTGGTATATGCCTGTGGTTTTAGTGCATCCTGTTATTACGAGTATTCTTTAGGCCTTGTTTTGTGTTGATTGAAGATTATCCAATTTTAGTTGTTAAAGGTTGGGGCTTAACTCGGGCTACATTTCACAGTTGTTTTCCTGAACTGTTTATAGAAGGTTTTCCAGATATTCTTTTTTGTTGTCCGTAGGTAGTCCCTGTGAGTGTCTTCAAGGCATCGAGTTTGCAGGATGACTTTACAATGATGTTTCTCGTCGGCCGAGAAAAGTGTGTGTGTGCAAAGTAACACCTAGAATTTGTTGGTGTTTTTCAGTGGAAGTGGTTGGTTAAAGAGGGAAACCTGAAGGTGTGTCTGAGATTCATGCTTGTCTGGAGGGAAGAGAGAAGTGGTTGATATGGTTGGTGAGACAGTGATTTCTTATGATTAAGTATTTTTGGAGCTATTACGGTATAGTACAGATTTGTTACTGAATGGAGAGGGGCTGATAGGTCATGGAGGAAAATGTTTTAAAATGAGGACGAAAGGAAAAAGCCCTGTGGTACACCACTAAATAGTATTCTGAAATTAGAATTGGTTTTGCGTTTGATAGTCTGTGATAATGGTGGCTAACCATTTTTGTTTATTTTGTGTCATGCTAGTGTCTAAAAGTTTCATTTTTTAATTATGTTTTGATAATGTCTCAAAAGCTTTCTGTATATCTATACTGTTAGAGTCATATAGGACAAGGTATTGGAGAGGTAAGTTCTAGCTGAATGCTTAGTTCGGAATCCATGTTAGGAGTCAGACAGAGGGTTTTGGAAGGGTCTTTTTAGGATAAATATTTCCATTATTTCAGATGGTGTGCAAAGTGGAACACAATCTAAAGTAGGTTTTAGATGGTGGTAGGTGCTGGCGACCATCATCCACTCACTTGATGTAGTGCTGCCTACTTCTTCCTTCGCCTCTGTCATACTTTTTCTGTGTCTGCACTCCTCTTTTCCTATTCCTCGCATCTTTTATGTCGCTTTTTATTGCTCTTCCTTCCTTTCTACATGGCTTTACATTGAGTGACAAGCCTAGTGGTTTCCTGTAAGCCAGGAAACCATTTACACCGCTGGGTGGTAACCATATAACCAACCCACACGTGTTCCCTACATGTCAGCAAGTGGGTTGGCTGAGGGTTAGTGCCCCTCACAGCAAAACAATCAACTCAGAGACTAACGGCCACCCCCATACGGGATCATGGCGTCTGGCTATGGAAAGACAGATTGACAGGTAGATAGCAAAAGAGCGACATTGGTATGAATAGTTCTGGATTGTTGAGGTTTTTCCCTGGTTTGAGTATGGGGATAATGGATGCTTTCTTCCTGATCACGGGGATTTGGTAGGCTCCAGGAGAAGATGAAAATATCAGTAAGGGCATTCGCTTCTATGGCACCAAAATGTCTGAAGTGAATGTTTGAAATCTGATGAAGACTTGCTGCCTGTATTTTACTTTATTTTATTTATATATTTATTTATTTATTTGTGCTGCTGATCAATCGTTGTACTTACTGTGGAGTGAATGGAGGTGGTGGGGTGGTTGTACATTTCCTTTTATTTTTCCGGCAACCACTCAAGGTGTCACGGCTGGACAGAGAATCGAACTCGGCACTTTTGTAGGCCGAGTGTGCTTCCGATTACACCATCCCCGCCCCAGTAAATTAAGAATGAATACTAATGTGCTATACTGTATACGGTAACGAACTTGCAAAAAAAATAAAGTCCCAAGGAGCCTCATTAACTGAAAAGAGTACGAACCTAAATCTCTGACAGTGGTAAGGACTAGCGAACCGAGTTATACATGAAGACAGAAAAAAAGGCAGGAAAGAGAGGCAGAGACATGATGATAAACAGTAAAAGGAACTGGGGGAGTGGTAGGTAGATGGGTAAAGGACAAGATAGCAGGATGAGTGAGAAGGACAGAGAGGAAAAGAGAGATTGATTGAAGGAAGTGTGAAGGAGTAAGGATAATAGGACGAAGGAAGGTAAGATAAGGGGAGGAAAAAGAGGATGGCTTAGGGGAAGGAGAGAGTGGGAGAAAAAAGAAAAGGAAAACGGAAGAAGGAAAAAAGGAGAGGATAGGAGAGAAGGAAGGAGGAGGGGGAAATAAAGAAATAAAATGAAGGAGCAAAGGAGGAGGAGGGAAGTGTGAAAAGGGTAAGAAGGCAAAAGGAGAGAGAGAGAGAGAGAGAGAGAGAGAGAGAGAGAGAGAGAGAGAGAGCGGGGATGTAATGGAAAGGACGAGAAAGTAGGAAGTGGGGAGAAAAAAAATGGAGAGGGAGGGGGAAGTATGGAGCCAGGAAGAAAAATACCTGTAGATAAAAAAGAAACAGGCAAGAAAACAGGTGATTAAAAAGAGACAGACAGCCAGGTAGGTCAGGCAAATAAAAAAATAGAGAAGTTGACAAGTAATTAATAAAAAAATAAGAAAATGAGACAGGTAAATTAAAAGAAAGAGACAGGTAGACAGGAAGATAAAAAGGAACAGGAAGGAGCACATGTAAATAAAAAACAAGTAGGTAGCCAGATAAATACAAAGAAACGGGCAGATAAATAATAACAAACAGGCAGACAGGTGTTTAAGATGAGAGGTAGGTAAGTAGGAATACAGAAATAAATGGGTACACGTTGATGGACTAGATGATAAAAAGAAATACAGTATACATGAAGATAAGTATATCAAAAGAATCTGGAGTGATGGTAAGTAAATGAAAAAAAATAGGCAAGTAGACAGGACGATTAAAAAGGAACAAGCAGGGAGGTATGAAATTAAACAGAAACAGGCAGGTAAGTCCATGAAGGAAAATAAACAGGCAAGCAGGCAGGTAAAAATAAAGAAACAAGCATAAAAAAAAGAAAGTTACAAACAGGAAGACTGGTAAAAATTCAGGCAGAGACAGGTTGATAGCCAGGCAGTTAAAAAATGTCAGGCACAGAAAACTAGGCAATATTATCACCAAAAAAAATTAGTAGTAGTGACGTGGAAACCTAAATAAGGCAGAGACGCAGGTGAAAACTCAGAGAATGGTGGGTAGGGAGTGGTAAGAAGACTCATTTTAAAACCGAGAGAGGTACGTAAGCAGAGAAATGCCAAAACAGGTGAGAAAGCAGACACAAGGCAGGCAGGTAACGAGAATAAAGCATCAAAGACAAAATAAAAAGGCAATGAGAGGCATACAGAGACGGGCAATAAAGACACAGGGGCAGGTAGACTGACAGAAGTAGAGAAAGAAGGAACAGAGAGACGAGCAGGTAGGTAGGCAAGGTCATCACCAAATCTCATATGGGGACAACGTAAAAACCGAATTGTACATCATAGATACATAAGGGTAGGTAAGCCCGCGGATGGAAATACAGAGACAGTGAGACAGACATCTTCGCATTAAAAATAAAATAAAATAAAAAAACGCTATACAAAAAAATGTCTGATGGGAGAAAAATTCAAGGCCAGCTAAAACGTAAAGCAAAAAGAGTCATGTGGATTAACAGGTAAGCAGGAAGTGAGACGCTGGGAGCCAGGTAAAAGCCAGGCAGCAGACAGGTAAAAATTCAGTCAGAAAAAGTGAGGTAGGCAAAATCACAAAAAATTAGATTCCAGCAGTGGTAAGGATGGGTAGTCCGAATTATGCATTGTGAATCATGATCCAGATTTAGGAAGAGCCAGTCAGGTAGAGAAATGGAGGAAGAAACAAAGAAAGATTGGTGGTAACATGCAAAGGAGAGAGAGAGAGAGAGAGAGAGAGAGAGAGAGAGAGAGAGAGAGAGAGAGAGAGAGAAGAGGTCTAGAGCCAGATTTGAGGAAGCGAGAGAAAAAAGGAGAGGGAGAGAGAGAGATAGGGGAAGAAAACAGGGAAAAAAATATAGATATGAAACAGAGCTGTGAAGAAAAGCGAAGAAAGAAAAAAAAATGAGAGATGGCAGGAACCGGGGAGGGAAGAAATAAGAAGGAAGGTGAGGTAAGAGTTCAGGCATAGAAAGGCAGAGACAAGCAAAGAGAGGCAGAGAACGACAGGCAGGCTGCTAAAAAGACAAGCAGGACAGAAAAAGAAGCTGTCAGAACGAACTATACAGAGAAAGGGGGGAGAAAAAAGGCAAAGAATGAGGCAGGAAAGACACAAAATACCAGGTAGAAAGGTAGGAAGGTAAACAGACTGGTAATTATGAAGGTAAGCTGTGTCAGAAAATCTCTCGCGATGAGGAAGTGTAAACCTAACAACACACTGCAAACAGACAGGCAGACAGGCAAGAAAACAGCCAGGTATAAAGAGGCAGAGACAGAAAAGTAAAAGACCAGACAGAAAGAAGGGAGGGAAGGAAGGAAGGAAGGATGGACAAGGGAGGGAGAGAAAATGAGTGAGGAATATGAAGGAGTATTAAGGCAAGGAAGAGAGAAAGGGTAGAACCGAGGAAGGTGTGGAAAGAGAAGCAGAGGGAGGGTAAGGGAAAAATCCACCAAAGACAAGCAGGACGTAGGGGAAAGATTCGAGGTCAGAAACGTAGGCAGGCAGTCACAAAAAATCAGGTAGCAAAATCTCTGGCAGTGGCGAGGACGTGTAAACCGAATTATACATCGTGAATCATGACCGACATTCGGGAAGTGTAATGAAGGCAGAGAAACGAGGAGACAGGAAAGTAGAGAGGTTGAGAGCGGTATGGAGGCATAATAAAATGAACTGGAAAGAGGTGAGGAAGAGAGATGTTAAGGAGTATATAATTTCTAACTTATCTTGGCCCAGATTTTCGTCGTTTTGCAGTTTATTTGATGATGTTCAGTGGTAAGAAAAAGGCAGTACCGCAGCTCTACATGCTTTCCCTAGTACTCCTTCGTGACTGTCATCATATTCTAGTGTAAATCTATTGTTATAACTCAGCATTCAAGATAGAAAGATTGCAATTTTAGGCCAAGTTTGAGTACAAAGAATATAATGAGGGAGTGAGTAGAGAACAAAGATGATCCACAGAGAAAAAGCAGACAGGAAAAAAGCAGGCAGGTAGGCAGGTAAAAAGGCGAGGCAAAAAAGGGGTAAACAGAGAAAGGTAGGCGAGATCGCAAAATCTTTAGTGGTGGGGACATGGAGACCGGGTTACACAGGGTAAATTCTGACCCACACTCAGGACAAGAGCCAGAATTTACCCCTATTCACACGCCGGCCAATGCGCTAACGAAGGATGGTGTCAGTCAGAATTAATTACGAGGAGGTAAGGACGATTTTGCTCAGCTGCCTCCAGATGATTTATTTTAGGCGAGGGATATTCTAGCAGCTGAATGGTTTAAAAATGATATCGATTAATTTTGCTGGGTTTATTTTGAAGCTGTAGATGAGGACTGTTTAATTAAGTTCGCTACAGATACAGCGATTTTGCTCAGCTGACAGAAAGCATAGCAGAGTCATAGAAATAAAATAATTATAATTTTTTTCGTTCTGGCTACCTTCAGACAATGTTATTCGGCTTAAAGGAAAAGGCAACTATACTCTTTTTACACTAACTTGGCCTAAAATTGTCATAGCTCCATCTATAATGCTGCGTTGTAAGAATATGATGCTTGTCACCAAGAAATGCCATGGAGAGGATGTGGAGCCGTAGTACTGCTTTTTTTTTTTTTTTTTGTCATTAAGCTACGTGATATAAACAGCAGAAAGACGAAAATCTGAGTCAAAAGAATAGAGTATAGAATCAGAAGAGTACAAGGAGTAAACGAGTAAAAAGAGTAAAAGAATAGGAGTCAAAAAGAGTAAAAAGGGTAAAAGAGTCAAAAGAGTAAGAGTCAGAAAGAGTAAAACGAGTAAAAGGATCAAATGAGTAAAAAGAGTAAGAGTCAAAAGAGTAAGAGTCAAAATAGTAAAAGGAGTAAAAAGAGTATGAGTAAAAGAGTGAATAGAGATGGGCAGAAGCACAATTTCCTTTAACCAATTCACTGTGATGACGTCTTCTTCCTTTAACTGCTGCTCCTACGTTGTCTTTTAACTCTTACTACTGTCTTACGATTTCTTAAAGTTTAGGGAGAAGCCTCGTAGTGAAAGGCCAAGAAACAACATCTTTTACCTGCGAAAGCATGATGGCAACTTTTACTTAATTCCTGCTTCCTTCAGATGGTTTTTGGTGACGTATATATTTTTTCCTTGTCTTTCCAGTGTCCATATAATTTTTACTCAGTTTAGAAAAGCTTCCCTAAAATGAAAGCCCTGAAAGCAATCTCCATTAAAGCTTCCAGTGTGATTATATATTAAATTTTGGGAGTAAGAGAGAGGAGAGAAAAAAGAGAGAAGGAAGGAGTAGGAAAGTAAGGAAGAAGAGGAAGAAAAGAGAGAGAGAGAGAGAGAGAGAGAGAGAGAGAGAGAGAGAGAGAGAGAGAGAGAGAGAGAGAGAGAGAGAGAGAGAGACAAGAGGTGAGAAAGAGCTAAAAGGAAATAAAAGAGAGGCTTAGAAGGTAACAAGCGTAAAGGGGAGTGTGTAAAAACTGAATACAAAAGGACTTCAGGCAGAGAGAGAGGAAATGAAAAAGCTGTATGTGGAGAGAGGGAGAGAGAGAGAGGGAAGGGGGCGGGGAGCGAACTGGGAAAATATAAAGGAGAGGAATACAGAGGATGAGACAAAAAAGTGGGAGGAGGATAAAGACTAAAGACAACAAAACGCAAAAGGTAAAAACAGGTTGTAAACAAAAACCTTAGAAAAATAATAATAAAACGGAGAGAGCATAAAACACAAGAAACTAAACAAGAGAGAGAAAAATGTAAGGGGAACTCAGAAAACAGAATTAATAGAGAAATGAAAGAAAAAAAAAGTGAAAAAGCCAGTTGAGAAGGAGAGATGAAGCAAGAAGGGAGGATGAGAGTAAATAGAAGAGGAGAGAGAAAAATTAAAAAGAAAAAGGAGAATAAAAAGTGTGTGCCGAAGTAACAGAGCGAGACGGAAGTGATTATAACGAGGTGAGGGAGGCAGGGAGAGAGGAGGTACAGGAGGAAGAGAGGGAGGAGGAAGAAGGAAGAAGGAGAGAAGGTAGGAGGAAGGAGGGAGAAAAAAGGATGGACTGGAAAAGAAGTGAGAGAGAGAGTGAGAGGGGGAGAGAATTTCAGTACTGTTAGTTTATTAAATGATGAGTAGGCTACGTATATCTTCAGGTTAATGCCACTTTATTTTAGGAATAACAAAGCAAATTTTTCAGAGACTTTTAAACTACATGTAGTCCAGCGTTTCTCTTACGCATCATTGTAAACTAAGGAAGAGGCGGTCGGAAGAGGGAGAAAGGAATTGAGTAGGATATAGTGAAAAAAGATCCGACACAGATGGTTATGAGAGAATTAACCAGACCTGATTATCAAGAAGTCGAAGCCAATATCAACCAGCCATTCGGTCCTTACATGGTGGTGCAACTACTGGAGAAGCCAGATATCACTCAGCCACATACCCTTGCATAAGACGATTCCGATTACTCAGACCACCTGCTGACACCAACCCTCCCACTAGAGCTGCGTAAGAGAGGCCACTCTTGGTTGCCTCGCACACAGTTATAGTGGAAAAGGTGCGGCAGGAGCCAGGAGGAGAAGCCCCAGTGAGTGCTGCTAACTTAGGTGAAACTCTGTTCGTGAACTAACCAGCTCCTACTCCTGCAAGCCTCATATCCCACCACTTAGAAATTTATACCGGTGACTCTATAGTGCGTTTGTTCCGACTTGACTAAGACATCTAACCCCTTTCGTTTCTGTTAAAGGCCAAGTGTACTCAGACTAGAGGATATGTTTGGCTAGTATACAATTAAGGAGACTCATTTTCGCCTCAGAACAAAAGTCCATTGAATTTTATGCAACCACGATTAAGAATGAAGGTTGTGACAGAGCACCCTAGTTCCCTGAGGTGAAAAGAAACCCGTCTACAATCAAGTCCGTACACCTGAATGAAGTCCTAGAGATGACCATTTGAGCTAGGTCCTGCCACAGCCACAAGCCAGGGAACCAACGCTATTCAAAACCGCCCATCTGTTATGTTCCCAGGCGTCTAATTTACCTCTATCACCAGCACTGATTCTTGCTGTGCTACCGCCTTTGGGTTGGAGGGTGAGGGGAGCTTAAGACATCATTATCATCTTTTATCATCATCATCATCATATCATCCTCCTTCCCGATGTGCAAAAGTGGGAAAGCCCATCATCAGAGCACTCCCTCATGTAACAGTCTATAAACGCAGTCACTCGCCACTCAAGCCTTAGATTTTATTTCGGCGAAGTAAATCGGTGTGGGAAGGGGCCGGTTGTGGGACGGGGAAGGGGTTGAGTAATGCTCTTAGGGACGCATTCTTGTGAGCCTAAGACACTCCCAGTAGCAGTTCATTCACGGAGACTTATTTTTGCATTTTACACCTTTCTGTTTCGCTGTATGGTACTTCATCTAAGTTTTAGGTGGGAAGCAGATTCAGGATGATGATGATGATGATGATAATAATAATGAATTTACCCGCTCTCTTCATGACGTCTTTATTCTAAGTTTTTATCAATCTTAATGGAGGCATTATTTAGAGAACGGGTGCAGCTAGGACCTATAGGTCAAATAAGACTCTCGTTAGCTGAGTAAAAACGTCACTTGGTAGCAAGAATGTATTGAGAAAGACGACATGGGTTGATGGGCAAAACAGCTAAGAAATAAAAGAAAAAAAATAAAGGGGAGGCTGAAACAGGAAGAATGTAATTTGTAGACAAAGTTCATTTCGGCCTGCCAGAGTTAGTCATGGCTAGAGCGAAGTTAATAAAAATAAAGGCTAAAGAAGCCATGTAAACAATACCAGTTAGAGCTATAAACCACGCAAAAAGTGCATACTCTGCCAGTGCCAATGAATTATAAGATTTACTGCTGTACATCCTCTTTCCTACCGGATGAATACATGAAGGGTCTCGCATAGCCATTTATTATGGTCTCAGACAGCCCAATTATGCGAAATCAGAGCGCATACATCTGCCAGTGTCAGCAGAATTTATGATTTATTCATCCAGATCCGGGTTTTCCTCACACTCTAATAACCGATTTCTTGACCCACTGCACACCTATCTACAAAATTATATTGGAACCGGATAACTGTATGAGTTATCATGTACGTAAACAGAAAAACAGACACAGGTGCCTGCATAACCACCCTCCAATTTAGTTGGCGGAAGTAATAATAAACAGGTGGAAGGATTAAGAATGAGCAGTTTTGCCCAGAGTTCACCTAGACCCACTAGTTCTCTCCGACAAGAATGGTATGTTTTCACCCCTGTTTGTATTTTGTTAGTTTGTTTTGTCTGTTAGCAGGATTGGACCAAATTTTATGGGTAGATAGATACCCCATGTCCCAGGGAACAGTCGATTAACTTTTGGGACCGATCCGGGTCGTATTGCAGGTTCTAGATCCGGAACACATTTTTTGCGGAACCCTAATCAGTGATGAGAAAATCTGATCATTACGAAGAGTGATTTGGAAATTACGTTGCCCTTGTCGGAGAGATGCGCTCCACTGAGTGCCCCTCTGGTTCCGACGTGGATTGACAAAGGTAAAAATAAGGCTGGATAACAATAACATTTTACAAACCAAGAAATATATTCTTGAAAAGGGAAGAAAGTGCGCTTCTAATAAGAAATATATTGACACATAAGAATCAGATATTACGATAGGTACTGGAAGAACAGATTATGAAAGAAAAGTACAATGAACGGATCAGGAAATAAAAACAAAGTAAAGAGTAAAGAAAGAAGAGCTTGCTATCAAAGTTTACCTTGGCGCACTAGTGTTGAGTCAGGCTTCGCTGCTAAGGTTGCCGACCATCTGGCCACCACCTACGTTCTGCGTTTCATTAGAGCCAAATATCATTACACTTACTGTTCAATTAGTGTTAAAGGCCTCGTTGGGTAATTCTAATTAAAAAGCGGGGTGATGGCGGGAAAGTGTGTGTG
>JAGKTI010040536.1:0-10389 GCA_018397915.1 Birgus latro
AAAAAAAAGAGAAGGGAGAAGGGAAGAAGTGGTAGGAGTACGAAGTGAATAACTATTAAATCAGAAAGAAATTAAAATGTGGTAGATAAGTGGTGGAACGAGAGAATGCAAGAAATTACTTTTTTTTTTTTTTTATTTTTATTTTTTGCTGATTGGTCATCTACTCTTTACCCAGCCTGTGATTGTACCTTCAGGCTCAAAGGGGCTCATGTTACGACACCAGTAGAGTATTTACAACAAATGGAATGGCAGAGCGTATATAATGTTTTACCATCTTAAGTGCGGACCGCATTCTCCGCAGAATAACATTGTCTGGTGGTATCCAGAATCAAATTTTAAAGTGTCTCGCGGACTGGAAGGTTTAGAAAAGACAGATATTAACCCCCCAAAGGAGAAAGTACTTCCATCAGCTGAATGTCTTTCTTTGGATAAGCAGAGAAAAAAGTACGATAAGTTCGCAGCGGTTTCTTAGTTAAAAAAAAAAAACCGACTTAAGACACACGAAGGAAACCAAGAGAGAGAGGAAGCAGAAAGTAAGTAGGGGGAAAAGGAAAGAAAGTAAGTTTTAAAAATGGGTACAGGAAAGAAGGTAGGAAATGGGCCCTCATGAAGAAGGTGGGAGGGGGCGGTGGTGTGGGTGTATCTAACTGCGTCCCGCCCCGCTCTGCCGCCCCGGACACCACCGCTGATTACGATGTCCACACGTGCATGCGTCATCGCCCATAAAACACACTTCCTACAAGTTCATCACGGGGCCTTAGCGGAGACTAGCTGTTACGAGTATTCTTTCGCCCCGCTGTCACCGGTGCTAAATTTAGGGGCTGCCACCGCTAATACTTTGTTCTTCAATTGTGGTAATAAGCAGGGAGGTAAAAGGAAGGGTGACTACACTAGGAATAATTTGCTTTAAATTGTGTGGTCATTTTCATGATATTAGCAGAACAGTTAGTATGTGAAAATTTAGTTACCGAACCAGAGATAATTGGGGTTTAGTTTTATTTTCTGCTAACTGTCTGAGGCTCGTATATGCAGTATGTATATGACACGGCCAAGAAATATATTTAATCTGTGGTTTTTAAAAAGCTGATATTTTCCTTTGATTATTATTTTACGTTCCTGTAACTAATTCTACTCTCAGTGTCTTCCTCTTCATATCAGTAAGCTGTACCCACACTAGAGACCCACAAACACAAACCCCCATGTCCACACTCCACCTCACCTTCACAACCTGCCTCTCATTTATACAAGTTGCCCCTCATATCCACAGACTGACCATTTATCTACACAGTGCCTCACCGTACCTAAATGTCATCACATCCCCAGGCCGCCCACTTCCAAATCTGCAACTCCCCTTCTACCTGCTGTAAAACCATATTGATTTGAATGTGAATCCAGTGAACTACGGGTAGTTTGCCCCTTTCTTGCAGGCCACCATCCTCCTTTCGGGGATGGGGGGGGGGGAGTTGAGGGACGCTTGTGGGCATTTTGGCATCGTTCAGCTGATTGTGTTTACCCGCTGAGCTTGTTTAATTAGAAAGTCATTTGAATTTAAGAGACTTCTCTCATCAACTGCACTGTATGAAGATGAAGATAAAGGAGAGGTGCTCTAACGTCACCTTCCGTTTGTATTTTGCTGTTTAAAGGGGATATCAAGGGAGTTCTCATACATCACTTTTCGTCAGTGCTATGAGACCTTTTGACTCCACAACCTGCTTATAAGGTTACGTGGAGCGCCTGTATGCTAAGACGTGATTGGTGTCTAGAGATTTAGAAGTTTAATGAAAATCACCTGAAAAGGGATGAGGCAGTGAGAAACAGCGTTCCAGTTTCTTATATACCTGTACCTAAATGAGAAACTATAGGAAGACAGTTATATTTCTAAACAGCAAAATACGGCAATAGATCAGCATAGATTCACTACACCACCGTCTCTCAAGCACACCTACTGTTGCTTGGAAGAAGCCCATAAGGGAAACTGTTTCTTATGCACACAAGCCGGCTTCACTTCAGTCCCCACAACAGAATTTAATCCTATCCCGACCACAAAATAGACTCAGAAAATCCTAAGAGCATAAGCGAGATTCCCTTCTAGCGAGTCTCCTGATCCTCTTCCCCCGATCGACAGCGCCCTCGAAGGATTAGATTACTTATACGTCTTCGCGTTGGCAAGTTACTGTGGCATTTTTTACTCCCGTCCTGGTGTTTTTCGCTCCCGTTTCGGTTTTCGACAGTGAAGAAAGGGATGAGGAAAGTTAAGTCTACCACTCACCCCCAAGTTGTTTAGTTTAATAAGTCTTCGTTAGCAGTCGCCTGATTTTACGTACACTTTTACTGGGACGTCACCAGTAAATAAGATGAATTAGTCTGCTAAAGTTCCATAGTTCAAAAGGAAGGGAGGAGGAGGCCGCAGCACCTCCCCTCTTCACATCTTAAATTCATACCACGAGTATATCTGCCTTTATGGTCGTTGTGTAGTCAGTAAGGCAAAAATTTATTTCACATAACTCGCATTGTTACCTGTTGAACTTCCCTGTTGGTTCTCCAGTTCACATTACCAGTTGTATGGCAAAGATCGTAATATTTAGGAACATATCCCAAATTCGTAATATGATGCACTCTTAGGCGTACTTTGAACATGAATAAGTGCTGGTTTGCGTGCATGTGTAAGTCAGCCTTATCTCTTGATGTACTGAACTACATAATAATAGAATTTGACGAAAAAAGTACCAGCATCCAAAACATTCTCAAATCAGACAGAAAAAAATTAGATACCGTAAAATGAAGTGCAAAAATATAAAAACTGTACCTTGTAACTTTGCATTAGCGTCGATTCATCCAGCTCGATTTAGACTTGCTGAAAACCGCGTGTAAAAAAGGACTAATGTTATTTAATCCCCTCGCCTGATGACTCAAAAATACTAATTACATGATTTTGTTGGCCAACTTTTGCCCTCGCCCGCAGCGCTACACGGCAAACTATTTTTCCCCGGGATTAAAAAGTTGGCGAGGCTGTGGCTGTGGGTGGAGGGGGAGGGTGGGGAGTGGGGATAGGGGAGGGATTGTGGTGGGGATGGGGACTGAACAAGGAAAATTGGGACTGAAACAAGGAGGTAGGAGTTGAAATTGGGACTGAAATAGGGAAACTGTTACTGAAGAAACTACATGGAGACTGAAGCAGGGGTGTAAAATTATAGTCTAGGGGGATTTTGGTTTGGGGATTGTGGATTGAAATTTAGAAGAAAACAGTGAAATTAAAGCTATTTATGGGTGCGGAGAATAAAAACTTAGAGGGGCAGAGTTGGGGATTGTGGTTGGGATGAGGACTGAGACTAAAAAATAAATAATAAATGAGGGGAGAGGAGTAGAAGATGACACTGAAAGGAAAGTGTGGAAAAGGAAAGTTGGGATTAAAAATGGAACAGAACAGAAAGGCGATACCCGAATTAGGAAAATAAACATGAAGCAGAGTAATGGGAGATGGCAGAGGGACTGAGGAGAGATTCTGGCGGGATTTGAGAGGATAAGGATCGAGGAAAGGGAATCGGAGACCGGAACAGAGGACTAGGGACCGAAGCAAGGGAAATAAGGGTGAAGTGCTGGATTGGAGCCGAAACAGGAAATGGAAGCGGAAATTGGGGATATAACGACTGAAACAGGGAAAGGATAAAACACACACACACACACACACACACACACACACGTCACAGGGGCATATCCCGGAAGTCACGTGTCTTGAGGTGACGTGAGCTAGACGAGCAGGCCAGATACTGTCACCTGGGAGACTCTTAGCGGGGAAGGGGGAGGAAGAAGGAACGGGGAAAGAGGGGGGATGGGGAAAGATAGGAAGAGTGCGTCACGGAAGGATAGTGAAGAGAGGTGGTGGGTAGGATGATAAAAATTGTGGATGTAGTGTATGATGTATTGTGGACGTAGTGTATGACGTGTTGTGGATGTGATGTATATTGTGAATGTAGTGTAGTGCTGAGGCAGTGTGTGACGTGGATGTACTGTGTAGTGTATTATGGATGTAGTGTAGTATCTCCCCCCCACCGCTGCATGGGGTCCGGGTGTCACTGGAGGCGGGCTATCTAATGCGAGACTCGTGTTGGGGATTAATTGCTGGAGATCGGTGTCGCCTCCTCCGCTCACCCCCTGTTTGTTTACATGGTGTGGGGCCACTCACGCCACCACGGCCCTCGCTCCACTCCAACACTGACACCGTTTGTTTATCCGCTCCACTGCTCCAAATGACTCGCACCAATACTCACTGGGTTTATGTTTTTGTACGTCGTGTTTGGAAGGCTGTTCATAACCAGTGCCTTAATATCTGATAAACTGAAATGCTAAAATACGAGAGGTAAATCTGAAGTGTTTTAGATATATAGCTGCCAGTCAGTAAAATTCTCTTCAACTCGTTCTTTTTCCATTCGGACTAAATAAATAAAAAAATCCTGTCTGACGCTTCTCCTAGAATATTGTACCAACTGTGCAATTAACTCCCCAGGTAACAGGAAACAGAACATCAGGTAAATTTCATCCCGTCATAGGCATTTCTGTCTGATACGCCAACAGAACAATAAAGACACGCATCAAAGCACTGCTACTGGTAAATGCATTGCCTGATATTTTGACATTTACCCCCTTACCACACCCTTCTTTATTTCTTTACTTTATTATTCCTTCTCTGCTGCCCTTCCATCCCAGATAAACTTTCTTCAGTCTTTTTCTTCTTTTACTTTCAGTTTAGCAGCAGTCCAATTCCGTTTCACCCCCTTCAGTTTTTCCTTTATATTTCTCCCTGTCTCATACCGTCAGCATAGCATATTATGAAGACGTGCGTGTGAAGTGAGATTAGGGACGGTTCGTGTGAGGTGAGGTATGTGATAGGTGAGATGAACGGTTTTTAAGCGTCAAGGTAAGGTGAGGTGTGGTGAGAGACAGGTGAGACGAGAAACGTTTGAGATTCGGTAGGCCTAAGATTCGTGCCTAACGAGATAAGATGCGTGCGATGTGATCTGAAGTGAGATGAGTGAGATGACGCAAGGTGTGTGTAGGGTGAAGTGCGTGTGAGGAGAGGTGGGGTGAGAAAAGAGGTGCGTTGTGTGAAAGTTTGAAAAGTAAGAGGCGTGTGAGAGGAGTTTGGGGTGAAGTTCATATGAGGTCAGGTGATGTGTATGAGAGGGGCAGACAAGGACAACTCGTGACGCCTCAGTGAAGCCGACCCAATCCTCATCCAGCGCCGCTCTGGGGTGGCTGGTAATGCCGAACTACCCCACTTTTTCCTCCACCGACACAGGGCGAACATCCGGGAACATTTGTGAGTGACATCCCTGAGGAGAGAAAAGAGGAAAAAAGGGAGGGTGAGGGAGAGAAGAGGAGAGAGAGAGGGAAGGGAAAAAACGATGCTGTGTTCGGTTCTGTCCCTTGGCTTAGGCACACATCTTTAGAAATCCTGAACTGACTGTGGAGTAAGTTTAACCCTCCTCGTGCCCTCTCAAGCCCCCCCCTCCCCCCACCCACTTTTCGATCATTTCTCTTCTCGCCCCCTCCCTTAGTTCGAGTCTCTCTCCTGTTTCGTTTCTCCCAGCTCTTCCTCTTCCCCCTTCCAACCCCCCGTTCGATCCTTTCTCTCTCGCCTCCATATGAAAAGGATCCGATCGCCTTCCTCGGGTGCCAATAAGGGATCAGAACGTTTCGCCCTTCACCCGCCGCCCGCTGCTCACTTGTCACTGATATGAACGTGTCAATAACCTCATTCTCTTGACGCACCGTGCTCAGCCAATATCACGGATCAAGTGCAGATTTATTTGTCACTGTTCATATTACTTCGTTTTGGGATTGGTGAGAGAGAGAGAGAGAGAGAGAGGGAGAGTTGACGTTGATTTACTTGTCAGGTAATTCTAAAGTATAACACACACACACACACACACACACACACACACGTCCTCGTCATGAGAGATGTCCTTCCATTTATATTCTGTTGGTTATTCATTTAATCATTATTAGTTGTCTGGCCATTTACTCTCTCATTTATATTATGCTTATGTTCGTCTCTGCTGTAGTATTAATTATCAATCATTACCACTCTTTTTTCATCTTCATTATTTCTTTCTTTCTTTAACCCCTAATAACGGTGATTTTTTTCCCCCAATTTATTTATGCTGTCTCCACGTAATCTTTTTCTAATCAGTAAAGATCTCGTGCTAATGGGACTAATGAAGCATACAGTACAGTATTTAACCCTTACGAAATTGAAGAAAATCGTCTGGAGGTAGCGAGAACACAGCACAATACTCGTTTGGGCCCATATTTCACTCAGGCGAACACAAGACTGATTTTGCACAGAAGAGGACAAAAGTTCCCCCAGTATTTTACCATTCTTACTTCTCATTTACCTTTGCTGAGCAGTACTCGAACGGTGAGAGAGGCTTGAGGTGTTCCTCTGCCCACTGATCATTGTCTTTGATATGATTTATAAGGGAGAAGAGGAACATGCACCAGGGAAGAAAAGTGAGGGAAATGCCCTAAGTGTGTAGCAGACGCAGTTGAATAGTAGGCGAAGCTGACTGCACAACTAACACCCTTTCACTGGTATGGCTCTCAGTATGGTTGTATTCAGAGAAGCAGCCAAAGGGTTAAAAGGGATCTCTGGAGTCTGAACGCTGTAAAGGCTATCACGCAGGTAGAATTATTTTATTCAGGGTAATACCAGATGATTACGTTCAGCTGAGAGATCCGTTCTTGTCGGAGGGTTATAAAGCTTCTCAGTTAACCCTTTTACGGTCGCTGATTCTCTCGGGTATTTCGTTCGTGCTAATACCAGACTGTTTGGCTCAGATCAAAGTAATCCTAGTAGTCCCACCGGCCCCCTCCACTGATCACTGGCTGCTGACAATGCCACAACGGTTTGCCGTGTCTCGTCTCGGGGCTGGGATATTCAGAGTCTAATGAATACCTGAGAATACTAGCGTGATGGAAGGCTGTCAACGCTTGCATCCGCTGATCTGTTCGGGTCCTGGGAGAAACGTGGGGGAATTGTGAGGGGGAGGGGATATTGCGGTACTGTTTACCAATGTCTGATTATCTCTGACTGTGGACTTAACATTCGCTATCGTGTCATATCTCTGCCTCCTTACCACCTGAAGCTTCTCTGTTTCTTTCCCAACTCCCTTTTTCACTGTCCACCTAACTTTTCAGATTATATTAACAAGACAGCTGGATGTAGTAATTAGATGTTATGGCCACTCCAACTAGTATTTGAGGAATTGAACAGAAAAATAAATGGAAAAAGAGGGAAAAAAAACACGAATGAATACAAGGAAAGAATGTTGAGTGTACTTACAAAAGAATGAAGGTGATACTGAAACAGGGTGCATGTAGAAAAATAAAGTACGGTATAACAAACTGTGCCTGAACAGAAACAGGAGGGAAAATAAACAAGTAGAAGATAGTAGAAATGAAATATATGTGCAGAAATATAACACTGTAGTGGGAAATGACTGTAAAAGAACGGAAAGTGAACTAGTGAAACAGTCACGGCCAAAGATAATTCGAAGAAAAAAGAAAATTTATATGTGGAAAACGAAGGAAGAAAGCGAAAAACGAGTGATAAATAGAGATAAAATTTGGGTATACAAAAGCGCAAAAGACGGGATTATCGAAGTAGAAAAAAAAATGTAAAAGAGACTAACAAAAACAATAGAATATAATGATGAAAAATCAGGTAAATAATAGCAGGATTTTGTGTAAATTAAATTGAGAGGACAATGTGCGATAAACAAAAGAAATCGAGTGGAAAGCAGTCACGAAAAGCTTAAGATATAAACAGTAAATATTAAAGTGGAAGAGAGAGAGTGTGTGTGTAAAAAGGAATAGCGAGAAACATGTAAATATAAGAGGCAAACAACATAAATTAGACTGGAAACAAACTGTAAAATAAAATGAATGAGAACGAATAAAACAGTCACAAGAGACAGATGGAAAGAGTAATTATATCAGTAGAAAAACATTGCACTATAAGCACACATGCAGATGGAAAATATTAAAGAAAAACAGCTAAATGGACGAGGGAAAGAAAGAAAGTGAAGCAAACTCTGAAAGAATGCAGGGAGAGAGGGGAAAGAAGAGGAGGGGGGGAAGGATGAGAGGAAGAACGAGGTGACGAGGGGAATTTGAGGGGAGGAAATGAGGTTATGAAGGAAAGACAGTGAAGAGGTAAAGGAGTGTTGAAAGAGATTAGATGGCCAGGGGAGGAAAAGGAAAAGAAATAGTGATAGAAAAGGGAAGTACATAGCACCAAGTTAGAGAAAGCTACGAAAAAATAGGGAATGTCTCGCAAATTCAGTTGTTTTGCGATATATATACAGAGAGAGAGAGAGAGAGAGAGAGAGAGAGAGAGAGAGAGAGAGAGAAATGAGGGTAGAGGAACAGAAATGCAAGGGAGAAATGAAGATCAGGTCCCTCTCCACGGGGGGTTGGGACCTCGCTGTGGGGGGTACACGTGTTGCACCAGATAAGCGCAGATCTTACGTACCCCTCTCACATTTTGTCTGTGCCGCATTTTCTCTCATCTCATTTTCTCTCCTTGTTTCCCCTTGCTCATTTTCTTGCCTCAGTTTCTCAAAATCTCACCTTCTTTTTCTCCTTTTCCCCGTCCTTTTTTTTTTTTTTTTTTTTTTAGAACTCCAATTACTTTGTGATGCCACTAGATTCAAATGTTTCATCAAGATTGTAAACATATTTTCACCTCATCGTTTACTGTATTTGGAAACGAAAAAATAAAAAAAAAACATAGCTGGATCGAACATGAATATTTGCACTCGAAACAGTAAGCAAAGTAACATCTTGCCATAATTACTGAGCAAATACCTAAACTTTGTCTCCCGTAACCAGAGCTCAGTGGAAGCATCATTATCACAGTAAGTAGTCTGGCTGCGTTGGTATTTTTTGAAACTGAACAAAGTTTGCATTATTCCGCCATATTATTTGGTTTCTAGGATACCAGAGTATACTAACTGTATAATTTTATTAATTTGTGTATCAGAACCAGCTAAACTTGTCGCCAGTTATCCTGTATGAAACTACCCTGATCACAGAATCACTGCAAATGGTTACTTTCCCGCGTCATCCAGGAATCTGAAGAACAGCTGACAGGGCAAAAGCAAACCTAGAAGGAATGGCGATTGGCGGCCACAGCTGTTGCCTCTGTGCTGCAGGTGAAAGACAGCCCAGCTCCCTCAAACTTTCTTACAACAGAATCTGGAATATCTAATATAACAGTAAAGGCCAAATCCCTTCTTTCTGTAGGGATGTGTCAAAATACAGGGCCTGTCAGAAAGGCTCACCACATGAGCACAGTCGTCATTATTTATTGTGTAGAAATGTTGTCCATGTTACCCTCTAATGACGTGGTACCAGTTATAATGATATCCAGAACTATGGGTGTGTCTAATAACTCCAAGGTATGATAAACTCCAACCTTACCTGCATTTCTAACTCAATAGCTCGTCTGTATTTATATGGAAACGATCACAGCTCGAGGATTAGTTCACATGTTGTGTTTACTGATGCTTGATAACGTCTGTTTATCTGATGATGTACAATAATGTAAACTACATATCTGATAACAGCCTGAAAAGTGAACAGTGTAATAAGAAATATGTGTGCTGTGTGCTAAAGTTCAGGTACAAGAGGTAACGAGTTTTTCAATCACATAATGTCACTAAGGGTAATAGGATGGTGATCAGTCCATATAAGAACTGGAGTGCACTAACCTTGCCTCGGACTCCCTACCTTTAAGGGGGAAATGTTGAATTGGCTGTTTTTTTTTTAATGAAAAAATCTATTTATAACCGATAATCATTAAATATTTTGTGCACAGATATAACAAGCTTTAATTCTCTGCACAGCGTTTCTGCCATCATCCATTACCAGAAATGGACTCACCTGTCATGCAACTGCCAGCGTCAGCATTTTCCTAAGCTCGTATATATGAGTAATGCTTTTCTTTACTTCAAAATACAAAATCAGTGACTCAATAAGTAAGTCTTCCACGACAAAATTCATGGCGATTCTTGACTTTGAAATTTGATACTGCATAGCTAAAAGGCTTAATGAAAAATACTTGATTTAGTGAAGAAATACTGACCATCTTACTTTAATGAAACCGCATATGATAAAATGATTCACGGAGTTATAACTGTAAATTACCATGCCACCATCCGACCCTAACTTCCTTCCCCAACGAGACTCACAGGACTACAACTAAATACCCCGATGACTATAAGATTAAAAAGAATGAAACTCGGAGGCAGTAATGAGAACATAAATGAATGAGCTGAAGAGAATGCATCTGGAGAGAGAGAGAGAGAGAGAGAGAGAGAGAGAGAG
>JAGKTI010040537.1:0-10389 GCA_018397915.1 Birgus latro
ATGTACCGCATATGGAAATGAAAAGAGAATAATAAGAAGCAAGGGAGAGGAAAACGTTCAGTTTGTACATAATTTGTAAATAATACACATACAAACACCACAGAAACCCTTCCCCTTGCCTCTCTCCCTGAGGCACACAGTCAGACCAGCAAACCATCCCTGCAATTTAGCTAAAGCAATTCCTGAGCCACACCCTCGTTACCCTTCAGGCACCGTTCACACAGCTGGCCATTTGTGCTTTTAATATCAATCCACGCACTACCGTCACGTCTGGCTGGGGTGACGCCAGTCAGGCTGGGATGAGATGGAAGGCGGGGGTACGACAGGCACTGCAGGGTAGGCTGGTGAGATGTGTGGTGGTGATGATAATGAGTGAGGGTGGGGATGTGTGGGGTGGTAACTTGGAATGTGTTGTGTTTTTTGTGGATTTGTGTGAATTGTGGAATATGGGGAATGTTGTGGTAATTGTGGAGTACCGATTTCTTGAAGGCAAATGAAGCGTGTTTATGGAGGCGTATACTGTGGAGCTAAGGGGAGAAGGCAAATGAAGCGTGTTAATATGGGGGAGTATACTGTAGGGCTAAAGGGAGAAGGGTGTGATGAGGTTAGCTCAATGCCTAGGGTCTTGGTAGTCTCCAGTGTGGATGGGACCTATATAAGGAATACAGTGGCAGGGTGGTAACGCAAAAGTGTATTACAGAATATGAAAAGGTTAGGATAGCGTATGATGTGGTAGGATACACTTTAAAACGGTAATACAGTAGGGAATGCTGAGCAGTGTAGAGTATGGAATGGAATGGGAGGGTTTGTGTGTGGAGGGGCAGTATGGTGGGGTATTACGGAGTGACAGTGTGATGTGAGGCGGTGGTATAGTGCAGTGTAAAGAGTGATGTGTGAAACTTACAAAGCAACGACCCAATACCAAGCACTGTGAGGAACATGGCGAGGGAGAAGGAAGGGGAGGGGCAAAGGATGTGAGACAGACAAATAGATATACACACAGATAACGATAGATAAACAGTGTGTGTGTGTGTGTGTGTGTGTGTGTGTGTGTGTGTGTGTGTGTGGGTGTGTGTGTGTGTGGGTGGGTGGGCGCGCGTGCTCACGTGAGTGCCTACAAAGACAAGCAAACCACGCCAGGAAACAGGTGGAGGCTCAGGGTGTGCCACTCAGTATGAGCCACTCTCAATACTGCATATACAAATAAACAAACACACAATCTACCCACCACCTAGGCACGCTCGCTCTCTCTCTCTCCTGACTTACACCAACCTTAAGCAAAACATAAATACACCACAGAAACAGCCATAAGAATGTGAACCTTATACGTTTACCATTTTACATTTAACCACACACACACATAATACGCAGACAGACAGACAGACAGACAGACAGACAGCACTGGTGGTGGTGGCAGACGTCCAATCTCTCACGTTATCCACGGCCCCCCTGAGCGCCCACCTCTCGTGACTGACTCCCACAACCTTCCTCCATCCCTTCATCATTGCTTCTACTCCTTCTCAATCATCAACCTTATCATTTTTGCGCCATCCCTTTACTTCACTTTCTCTACCTCTTCTTCTCTAGCCTCCTCCCTCTATCCTTTACCTCTCCCTTCTTCCTATACTCGCTCATAATCTTCTCCATCACCTTCATTCTCATTTTTACACTCTCTTCTTTTCCTTTGCTTCTCCCCTCAATTACTTCCCCAGTCCCCTGCTCCTCTCAATATCTTTCCATCACCATCATTCTTTTCGTTTCCTTTTTCCGCTTCTCTTTTGCCTCTTACCTCTACGTTCCTCCATCCTCCACCTCGTTTTACTCTCCTTGTCTCTTAATTACTCTCCATAAGCTTCTTCACCACCACAAACTTTCATCCTCTCCTAGTTTATCAACCACCATCACCACCACCACCATCAGACATCATCATCATCCATCAATCATCATCAGTCACCATCTACCAATCATCATCATCATTATCATTATTATGCCTCAATCTTCCTCCTCCTCCCTTCTTTCCTCTCAATCTCTTCAGTGCTTTTCCCCTCTTCCTCTCCTCGCCTCAAATTTTTCCCCTAATTCTTCTCATTTCCCTCTCTTTATTGTTGTCTCATGCTTCTTTCCTCTTCTACACTCTTTCCTCTCCTTTGCTTTTCTGCCTTTTTAAATTTTTTCTTCCTCCTCCTCTTCACGTGTTTTCGCCTTCTCCACTTCTTATTTTTCCTCCTTTTTCCTCTCCCCTCTTCCTTCATTCTTTTCTTCACTTCCTCTTCCCCTCCCCCTCCTTCTGCTGTCTTATGTCGTTCACTGTCATCACGCCTCTCTCTCTCTGGCAATTCCTTCCGCCTCCTCCTCGTTTCTCAGCCTTCCTCTCGTCATGTCTTTCAGTCTCATAAAATTTTCTCTGCTTCCTTCCTACACTTTCCACGCAATGCATCTTTTCTTTACACCGCACTGCAAAATTTTATCAGCTTCTTTTTCTCTCTTCCCTCAATCTTTTTCCTTTACTTCTCCTCTTTTCATCCCTCTCTCCTCCTTCATTCATTTACCTTCTTTTCTTTCTCTCTACATCTCTTCTCCCTCACCATTTCCTCATTTTTTTTCCTTTCTTTTCTTCTCTTTCCTTTAGCTTTCTTCTGTTCTTCTTGTCTCCTTTCTTCCCTCGTCCCTCCTTCATTCTTCGTATGTTCATTTTTCCTTTTCTTTTCTCCTTCATTTTCCTTCTTTATTCTTCCACTTCTCTTTCCCTCNTTTCCTTTCTTTTCTTCTCTTTCCTTTAGCTTTCTTCTATTCTTCTTGTCTCCTTTCTTCCCTCGTCCCTCCTTCATTCTTCGTATGTTCATTTTTCCTTTTCTTTTCTCCTTCATTTTCCTTCTTTATTCTTCCACTTCTCTTTCCCTCGCGTTGCCACTTCTTCCTTCTTACTTTCCTCCCTTTTCCCCATTCTTTTAAATCCCCTTCTTTCTTCATTCTTTTAATAGTTTCTCCCTCCCTCCCTCTCTCATTTATTCACACAAACCCCCCTTGTCCCCACGCACACTAGCTATTACAACGCCATTTCCTCTCCACCTCACCCCGCCCATCCTTCCCCACGCTGTCCCTCCCCCTCCCATCGCCCGCTCCTCTCCCATACAACCTGCCTCCCCTTTCTACCTTCCCTCCACCCTCCTTCTCTCTCTCTTTGTATCTCTCTGTATTCCCTTCGACTCTCGCCAACTCCTCTCTGTCTTTTAACGCCCTACTCCCATCTCTCTCACCGTCTCCTTCCTCCTCCCTAAATTTCCCAACCTCCCCTCCTCATCTCTGTACCACTCTTTTACCTCTCCTTACCCCATCTGTCTTCCCACCTCCCTCCCCAGTTCTATTCCCACCTACTCTATTTATACATCTCTCGCTCCCTCCGTCTTTCTACAGTTATTCTCTGCCTACATCCCCCCCCTCCCTCCTGCTACTCCCCATTCTCCCTGCCTCACCCTGCCTAGCCACGGGGTGGACCCACACACGACAGGACAGTGAGGCAACCGGAAAAAGGAAGCACCCACATCCACCCACACCTACACCCTGCACCCACAATCCCCTCGCCTACACCCACACCCACAATACCTTAGCCTACACTCACACCCACAACTCCCTCGCCTACACCCACACCCACAATACCCTAGCCTACACTCACACCCATCCCCCATATGCAGCACTGAGGCAACGACCATTAACTTGAAAAATCAGACAATTCGGAAGGTCAATGCTGGAATCGACAGGCGCGTGTACACAAGGTGAGGCGAAACACACCTGCCTGTTACCTGCAATAATTAGGGACACGAGAGGGAGGATGGCATTGACGGGGGAAGGTTTGAGTAGAGTGAAAGAAGAGAGGTCAGAGTAGGTGTAGAGAGAGAGGGGGGGGGTAGTGGAGTAGGAGAAGAGAAACAGGATACTCAGAGGAGAAGGAATTAAGGTAGAGTGAAGTGGTTCAAATGGAAGCGTGGAAAGAAAGGGCACAGGAATGAGAAACTGAAGGGGCAGAGGAGCGTATGGGATGGCTGAAGGAAATATAAACAGAAGAGAATAACAGCTGCAGGCCAGATATGAGAAGACTAACTAACGATACGAGACAGGAAAGAGGGGGGGGGGGGGAGGTGTAGTTTAATGTACCTTGCTGCCCCCGTGTGTCACTGGTCAGATGACACCGGATCAACTCTGCCTGGTACAATGCAGTCCAGTCAAACACAAGTACACTCACTTCACTGCATCCAGCTCGTTTCCCCGCTGCTCAGTTGCACACATGCAACAACTGGCTACTTTCTTATCATAACTGTAATACTGTTTCTACACAAAATAACAAATCTATGCATATGACTACCGTACTGTTCTAAGAACTACTTTTCCATGAGAAAATAACTCATGAAATACAACGTGGCTTAACAAAACGACATATCCAGTGCGATGCTGAATTTAAGGAGTTGAATTATTTCCTTTCATATATCAACATTAAAGAATCTGATTCACTTACTATGGGTGAAGCTGAAGGAGGCTTAGGAAGGAGTTGGGAACGGGTGGGAAGGAAGGAGTCAGAGGAGAGAGAAGGAAATGATATCAATCGAGGGATGATGGATGGAGGCGACATGGATAAAATAAAGGGATAGAAAGCGGAAGAGGTTAAGGATGAATGGAAGGTGACGCATGCGGCGTAGAGCAGGTGGCAGCATGCAGCAGTGTGAGGTGAAAAGGCTGGCGGGGATCCAGTCACTTTCACTATATTATACCTATACATCATCATTATAATATGGCTCATCTAGGTGTGAACTACATAAGGAAGTATTAGGAAGGGTCAGTAAATTTAATGCTGTGTGTTTAAGCGAAACGGCTGGACACTGATGTGGGGGAGGCGGTGAACCCAAGCAACAAAGGGATCATCGGCCAACCAGTATTTATCAAGTATCATAACGATTCACAGGGTAAAACTTTCTCCATACTAGTTTACTTGCATTCGTCCTTTTCACCCCAGCCAGGTTGTGAAGTACTTGTATGCTGTACGAGTGATGACAAAAATATAACCAAGGAATATCATACTCAAGTTAAGCTCAAGAGTGGTTGCATATATGAAATCTGTTCTCCATCCCCCCACTACTGGCCCACCAAGCCATCCCATCCCCCTCCATACGCAGCCCACAAAACCAGTTCCACCTCCACCGTCCAGTTCAGAGTCCTGCCTTACAAATACCAGCATGGTAATTACCCCAATTACCTAGAGTGCAATTTTACAATTTTCTTTTAAGTTACGGCACACAGTTAACCTGGTATCGGGGAGACGCCCACCATTCACCTACAATGAAAACGCCTACCGTAATGATACCCTCCTGCCTGTCTGTCACTCCACAACGATCTGCTCTTGGATCACATTCCCGGCCACCACCACTCGCTAACATTTCTCTTCCCAGGATTATCACGCATGTTTCATTAACAGTAACTTAAAACTAAGCTTTGCTAAGCTTGCCCAACACTAACCCAGCACCAAACCCAACCCAGCCCTAAAAGACAAGCTCAGCAATGGAAAACCAACCAACTTACTTAACCCTAACCTATACCTTCCTGGAAAAGATACTGTGCCCAAATCAACTACACTTGGGAAACCAGTAGCCGGCCACCAACCGCCAATGCCTGCAACAGTCTCATGCACCAGATAACATTTCACTCGCCACTCACCACCGCTCAGTCACTGTACTCTCTGGTTAACAATACACGCGTTGCACCAAACAATTTATCCCCCTTCTGGCCAGTGACGGAATTTTCACTTTTATTTCTGCTGTCGCCACCCGATTTTTATTCAGCTTACGAAAGACTTCTCGAATTACAGGGGTTGGGCATACGCTCATTATCCCCTTCACTACGAAGTTGACCCTAAACTACATCAATCTGTTCGACAGCCAGACCATACCATAATAAATACATCATCGTGGTGAAGCGGCTAAGAATATACACAAAACACTGAAAATTTTTCAACAGACGTTTGTGTTCATGGAGGCCGTGATTTTGTATCAGCAAGTCAGTGTGTGAAATGTATGACATGGTGAGCCTGTGCGGTGTGGTGGTCTTGTACAGCTGCTGAAGTAAATACTGACACATTTCACAACCATCAATAACGACACAGTGAACAACGGCTTTCCAAACCCAGTGACAGCTTTACACAAAATTTCGTATGCGATATATCTATTTGACTAATAAGTGAGGTGATATTTTCCGCAACCATACATGAATTTACCTGCGTACAATTTGTTGAAAAGCAAAAATTTAGAGCTGCATGAGCAGTACAGAGGCCATGAGGTGGCTGACAACTGGGACAATTGAAGTAGCAGGTGTTGAGTGTTGGCCATGGGGCAGGGCAGCTGGCCTGGCTGTGTATCCGACACCTGAGTGGCGGCCATTGTTGCCCGCCTGTACGGTGACCGCCCTCAACACTCAAACTCTAGCGTGCACGTGTCTGCATTTCACACCGCTGTAAAGTGTTCAAATGGAAGAATTATACCCACACCAGAAGCGCTGCCCGCTATTGCTTGGTTCTGCTAAGTTACGGATAACCGGTGTAACCCCATCATGGTCTACATTCCACGGCCTGCCCAGGAGGATCTGTTGGGAACCTCACTTTGTTTTGCGTCATTACCAAGGATTTATTTTAAAACTCTATCTATGTTTCACGTCTTTGTTAAGGATGGATTATAAGATCGTCTTTGGGGAAATATGTAAATAAATATGGCCATACAAAATGTCATTCCCAGGACACTGGATATTTTCTTGCCGTATCGGGGTTAGGGGTGGGGGTGGGACTCCTCTCTCGCTCGAACCTTCCAACATAGTTTCTGTGGCACTGGTTAATTACTTTTGCATCTGCCTATGGATTTTTTTTTTAATATAAATCTGGGGATGGGAACTGTACCCCCCTTTGAACCCCGCGCGCTGTTCATACGGTGCTCGTGGCCTTTCTCTGTACCATAACTAAACCCATGCAATTATCTGACACTTGAAAACTGTGGCCGTACATAGTAGACAAAGAAACACGGACTAAAACAGATAGACATTGTTATCAGCTCCTACAATTGAATTTATGGTGATGATCCAACAGTAACAGCCCAACATAACTAACATCGACCCAAGTCAGGCTAAAAATGTACCTGCACAATGAAAACAAATTCACTTTGTGGAAATGCTAGCACTTTCAGTACTTTCCCTTTCCTTACTACTTTCCCTTTACTTGCTTCTGGAAATAAAGTTATGGGAGAGTCACGATGATGATGATGATGATGATGATGATGATGATGATGATGATGATGATGATGATGATGATGATGATGNGAAAACTGTGGCCGTACATAGCAGACAAAGAAACACGGACTAAAACAGATAGATATTATCAGCTCCTACAATTGAGTTTATGGTGATGATCCAACAGTAACAGCCCAACATAATTAACACCAATCCAAGTCAGGCTAAAAATGTAGCTGCACAAAGTACACAATTTCACTGTGAAAATGCTAGCACTTTCAGTACTTTCCATTTCCTTGGTTCTGAAAATAACGTTATGGGAGAGTCAGGATAATGACGACGACGACGACGGTTGTTTTTTTCATTTGGCATGCACCTAACAATGGTTCAAAATACAGTATAACGTCCTGTTTACTATCAGCCAGCATGTCCGTGAGAGTGTCGGAAGCAGCCACACTCAGTAAGGGCTCTATTCTGGCATGCTCCCCTTCACACAAAACCACAAAAATGTAATGACCTTCCACACCCCAACAGCCGTCAACCATGCAAGCCTCACCCTGCAACTTTCACTACAATGACGCCTTCATTTTATCCTTGCTACCTTCAAATTACATCCAGCTTACGAATGGTTTTCCGAACTGGAGGAGTTACACCAATGTAGGCTTCATAAACCACTTCAGCAACAGGTCCTTCCTGCGTTGAATAAATGCGTCTAGAGAACAAAAAATAAATAAATAAATAAAAATCAAAGCACCGTCTGACTCATGAGGGTAAGCAACAAAGCCTCCACCAAGCATGTATGGACGGCCTCCACCACTTTATCCACCCATCGCCTATAACGCCTTTGAGATCATGAACTCTTTTCTTTTTTTCAGATTACAGTATAATTTGTTCAGGTTGCGAAAGCTTTATACGAGTAACTAAAGGGGTTAGTTACTAGGTATGTCAACCGGTTCACTGCTACGGTGCCTTCCGAAAAAGCTATCTGGCAGCAGCAGAAATAAAACAGACAAGGCGTACTGTCTCCAAACGATAACTCATTCAGTTCTGGCTATCTCAACATATTTTTTTCTATGAAGAAGCAACTCGTTGTGGCGAGGTCTGAAATTAACTAAGTCACATCCTGATTTCTTTCTTTAAGCTGAATGCAGCTGTACGAAGGTAAGAAAAAAAGTCACAAGATTTAAGGTGTTGACACAGAGGTGATACGCCGAGTCACAGGCCATGCTGGTGTATTACATTGAGCACGACCAGTTACCCCCTCCGTCACCCACTGCCCACCACACAAACGCCAACGGTGTGGGCATATGAACCAATACGACTCTCCCGCTCAACACTCCCATGACCCACTCCTCCAAGCTCATCATCAGCCAAGAAACAACACTAGTCTCTTCAATCCGACAACTTTTTTTTCCCCCCTTATTAACTTCAGCCGGTTTTCTTTGGCTTAGGAAAGAGTTTTTCACTTGGAAGGGTTAGGCAAAGACTTTACAGATCCTTTTACATACACACGCCCTTCTCGTACTGACTAAATCAAGCAGGAAAAATAAAAGTAAGTCACTGCATTCACGGATAAAAGAAGCTATGATCCTTGCCAACGTCTGCCTGAGAAGTAGGGGCTCTGAGAAAATAAGCTCGGGCAAGACGGCTAACACCAAGAAATGCACTTAACCTCTTCCCCCCCGAGTATCTCATCTGAAATTTGTTCCCGATACATTTTTTTCTTTCTTTCCCCGGCTCCAAAACACCTCCTAGTGGCAAACGCGTTGATTACGGCTATATATCTAACCCCTCCACATCCAGGTCTGAATGGCATCTCGTGTGGACAGCAAAATTAAATGAAAATTACGTCATCGGATTACGGGGATTTAAGTCCTCACATACGGCTGCCTGAGGACGAACAGTTCACACAATAACACGAGACAGGAAGAGACAACATTCTCTAGCAACGTAATTCTGATTATACTCATCTTCAAACGGTTAGGAGGGAATTTTCGAGCTAGAAGGGTCAGATATAGCTTTCAATATCCCATTCAATACGACAGACCTTTTCTATGCCGAATAAAAGAGTTTGGAAGTAGCCAACAAAAACAAAAAACTAAAAAAAAGAAAAAAAAATCCTGGAATCCTTGCTTTCTCCAGGCGTGTTCATTCAGGTTGGCGGATATTTTAAACTGGGTAGGTTCGATACAGCTTCATTAGCCACTTCAGTACCATGACTAATTTTATTTTATTACATGGGGCACGGCAGTACACACACACCCAAAATACACCTCCTCCACCACCACGTTATTGTATCCTGGCGACACAGACAGCCACAGCATACAACAAAAATACTGTACACTTTTAACTCAGTCGCCACGAGTGTCATTTTTAACTTCACTGTTGCCACTTCCAGACGATTTTATTTAGTAACATCCACTGGCACGGGGAGGGAAAATGAAGGCTGTATCTAACTCTCCCACTCCCATGACCTATTTTTATTTTATTCTGCTACCCCCACATGATTTCATAAAAGTCAGTAGCGCCCCTCGTTGTGAACAGATTAAGGAAGGTTATATCAACTTCCTCACCAACTTCGAAAAAGCTCTTCGTAATAGAAACAAACAAATCGTCTTCAGGTAGCAAGAAGAAAAATGCAACATAGAGGTGAAGGGACTAACGGGTTGAAATGGAATCTATCTAAGGGTTCTGTGTGCAGTTGTTTTTGCTGCTTAACCCCGGTTTGTTTAGCCGAGCAAACCCGTCGACCACAGGTAAGCAACTGCTGCTGTGGGGCCGTCCTATTGGTACAGTACAGTACATACGATAGAGATCCCGTGCCCTCTTGTGGTAGACAGCGCCTCAACACGGTCAAACCTGGGTCCTTCCCGTGGCGAGGTGCAGGGATATAGGTGGTGGTCTGCCTCTCGGGTGGACGCCGCAGGGTGTCCAATGCCACTACGCCGACATTTCATAAAAATCTATCTATCTATCTATTGCCAGACGCCTCAATCCCGAACGGGGTGGCCACAAACAAATCGCCTCCATGTCACTCTGTCCCCTGCCATTTCACTACCACGCTCCCAACTCACACCCCCCTCTCTCATATACCTCTCCACTCCAACCCTCCATCTCATCCTCGGCCTCCCC
>JAGKTI010040538.1:0-10388 GCA_018397915.1 Birgus latro
TTTTCCCTTATCAAAAATTAGCAGAGAAAACAAAAAATATATATATAGGGACCAGCTTTAATTTTCTTTCTCTTAAATGTACACAAATTGAAATGCACACACACACACACACACACATTTAATTCCATCATCATCATCATCATTACCATCATCATTACCAATTATTATTATATATATATATTTAAAAACACACAATCATAAGACTAGCTATTAAAGAGAGAGAGAGAGAGAGAGAGAAAGAGAATAATCACTTCTTCAGATCATCATCATCAAATTCTTAACTATATAAACAGAAAAAAATTCTCTCTCTATCTATCTGTCTATATATCTATCTATCTGTCTATCTATCTATAGCCAAATGCCAAAAATTTATGTGCATACATTTGTGACTTTTTGTGTGTTGCTTACATACATATACACACACTAAGATACACACATATACATACACAGGCTGAGAGAGAGACACACATACAGGCTGAGATACTTACACACACACATACACATGCTGAGATACACACACACACATACATTCAGGCTGAGATACACACACATACATACACTGAGAAACACATACATACATACACAGACTGAGATACACACACATACAGGCTGAAATACATACACACACACACACACACGGTTACTGACAGAGACGGAACTGCTCCTGGATCGAGGGGAAATAATCGCTGAATCAGCAGCGAAAAGGAGACCAGCCTACTGTGATTATGTGAATGAGTGCGTGAATGGTGGTTCTGTCGGATATTAGGCAAAAAAAAACAACAGCAGGTTTCGGCCATAAAGATACAAGATACAGTGAAAAAAGAAAGTTTCCATGTGGTTGCCTCATCGTGGAGAGGGACGGAGGATTGTTTACAACTGGTGGCGAAGGCGAATTTGTGGGCTTCTCTGAAGATGATGTAGGTAACAGAGGTACTAAGCTGAACCAAACAAGAGTAGCAGGAGTAGAGAAAATGGCAGAGACAAATGTCCAGGAGTTAAAAAAGGTATGAGCAGTAATTAGAGAGTTGCAGGAACGGACCTCAGGGCAAGAGAGAGAGATCAAAGTCCTACAGAGTAAACTGGAATAAGACTGCACATGTAGTGATGAGCAAGAAAAAGAAGTCACAGAATTAAAGGTGAGTAATGAATCTGCCACAAATGAAATTAAACAGCTCAAGAGGGAGAATAAGAGGTTGACAGAAGAAAGGGACAGAATGAAAAGTAAACTTGATGAGTACAAATCAAAATCAAGGATGCAAGATGAGCATATTAAGGAAATCAAGGAGCAACATAGGGGGTGGAAGGAAATTCAGGAGGAAGGAAATGTAAATCTGAAAGAGATCATAGAACAACACAGCAAGGAAAAAGTGGAGAAGGAAGTGGTCAGGGTACTAAGAAGCAGAGAATCTTTGGTCAGGGATGTAGCAAATAAGAAAAAATGTGTTATAATTTCAGGAGTTAAAGAAAAACGTATGACAGTAAGATCCGAAAGAGAAAGAGAAGAACTGAGCAAGGTTAAAGAGATAATATCAGTGGTTATGAAGAGTAACAACGAAGCTCAAGAAGAGATTGAAGAAGTCTTTAGGTTAGGAAAATACGAGGAAGGTGGGGTGAGGCCACTGAAGGTAAAGTTTAAGTCCCAGATAATGGTGAACGAAATAATCAATAGAACATGGAAATTATCGGACAAAGGGGAGTTAAAAAATGTCTGGATAAGGAGATGCAAATGAGGAAGAAAGACTAAAATAAAGGAGTTAGTAAAGGAAGCAAAGGTAAAAAACGAACAGAGAACGAAGGAAGAGAAGGCAGTGTTCTATTGGAGAGTTATGGATCAGAAATTGAGAAAGTGGTACTGACGGAGGGAAGGAGAGAAGAGAGTACAAAAAACAAATGAAAAAAGTTTGAAAGTGGCGTATACAAACACTGATGGTTTAACATCGGCAAGGTTAGAAATAAATGATTTTTTGAGGGAACACGAACCTGATGTTATGTGCTTTGTAGAGACTAAGTTGAAAGAAGAGACTGATATTCATATGGGAGATGGTAAATACAAATTGTGGAGAAGAGACAGAAAAGAAAAAACAGGAGGAGGAGTGAAGATAGCAGGGAAGGACAACATAAACGTAGATACTGTGGAAATGGGAGAGGGCAGGGCCGAAGCGATAAATATGAAATTAGAAACTGGAGAGAATGGTAAGAGAGATATGGTAGTGGTATATGTTCCCCCTAAGACAAGGGCATGGAATGATGATGAATGCCAGGAGATGTTGTCAGTGACTGAGAAAAGCAACAATATAATTCTAATGGGTGACTTTAATTGTAAAGAGGTGAACTGGGAGGAATGGGACTCAGGAGGCGGCGAAGATTCGTGGGGCACTAAATTGTTAAATACAGCAATGAATAATGTAATGATCCAGTGGGTCAAAGAAGAGACATGATTCTGAGGTGATGACACACCAGCAAGATTAGATTTACTGCTAACCAAAGAACCTGATGTAACTGAATCTTTGAAATATCTGTGTCCTCTAGGAAAAAGTGATCATGTGGTCATTGAGTTCCACATGATAACAGGGAACGTGGTGCCAAAAGACGAGCTTTATAGGAAGAAAAGACATAACTTTGGGAAAGCAAACTTTGCAAAATTGAGAAATTTTTTCAAAAATGTGAATTGGAGAAAATTCAGAGAAACAAGAGAGGTACAGAGGAAGTGGGATATCTTTCTAGACCTCTATAATCTGGGAGTGGAAAAATATGTGCCAAGAGTAAGGGGGAAAGAAAACAGGAAAAAGAAGTGATTTAATAAAAGATGTATGACAGCAAAAAAAGAGAGGGACGTGGCATGGAAGAAATGGAGAAAAAGAGGCAATAACAGAACAAAGGAAGAATATAAAAGAACTAGAAATGAATATACAAGGATACATAGAGAGGATGAAAGGAACTTTGAGAAAGGTATAATTGACAAACGTAAGGACGAACCCAAATTGTTTTATAGATTTGTTAATGGCAAATTGAAACAAAAGGAAGGAATCACCAAACTGAAAGTAGGAGGAGAGGTCTATAAAAAAAGCAGCAATGCAAGCTGAAATAATGAACAAATGTTTCCAATCGGTTTTTACTAATGAAAGGGAGTCTGTGGAGGGGGAGGGAGTGACTAGGAATGTAGTGATAAAAGATATAAAAGTGGAAGTGCAGGAAGTGTATAAATTACTGGAAACTCAAGATGTAAGGAAAGCCCCGGGACCGGATGGAATCTCTAATTGGTGTAGGAATGCAGGTAACAACTGGAAGAGGGGAAAGTGCCTCGGGAATGGAAGAGGGCAAATGTGGTACCAATTTATAAGGGAAGAAACAAGGAAGAACCCCCGAATTACAGACCAGTGTCCCTAACCAGCATGGTCACAAAATTATGCGAAAGAATCCTGAAAGATAGATGGATAAAATATCTGGAAGAGATGAATATTTTGACTAAAAGCCAGTTGGGTTTTAGAAGTGGAAGGTCATGTGCTTTCAATTTGTTGAGCTTTTACTCAAGAGCGACTGACGTGTTACAGGAGAGAGATGGTTGGGTGGATTGTGTGTATTTAGATTTGGAGAAGGCCTTCGACGAGGTACCCTATAAGAGACTAATGTGGAAATTAGAGAATATAAGAGGACTGAAGGCAAACCTCCAGGAATGGATGAGAGACTTTTTGAGAGACAGACAACTGAGGACAGTAATAAAGGACAGGACATCTGGATGGAGGGAAGTAACAAGGTGTCCCACAGGGTTCGGTGTTGGCGTCAGTAATGTTCCTGATTTACGTAAATGATGTGGTAGATGAAGTAAACAGTTATGCAAGTCTGTTTGCTAATGATGCAAAGATCTTGAGGAAGGTAGGGGTTGAAGAGGACTGTAAAATGTTGCAGGAGGATCTGGACAGGATACATGATTGGAGCCGGATGTGGGAAATGAAATTCAACGCAAAAAATATAAAGTATTGAAAATGGGTAAAAGCACCAAGAGGCCATCACTGAATTAATTGATGGGTAATGAACCAATCACAAAAGCGAGAGAAGAGAAAGATTTAGGAGTGCTGGTCCAGGATAGTTTGTCACCTGAAAAACACATCAACAAGATAGTTAGAGAGACATATAAACTCTTGACCAACATAAGAGTGGCATTTCATTACATGAATGAAGAGATGATGAAAAAACTGATAGTGGCCATGATCCGGCCCAGGTTAGAATATGCAGCAGTAGTGTGGTGCCCACACAAAAAGAAAGATATAAACAAGATTGAGAGAATACAAAGAACAGCAACCAAGATGGTCCCCAGTCTGGCAGATCTGTCATACAGAGAGAGGCTGGAAAGGCTGGATTTGCCCTCCTTAGAGGAAAGGAGAAAGAGGGGTGACATGATTGCAGTGTTCAGGACCATGATGGGAGTAGATAAAATTGACAGAGAAAATCTGTTTGTGTGGGATGAGAGGGTAACAAGAGGACACGGAATGAAACTGAAGGAGCCAAGCTTGAAGGACATCAAGAAATATAGCTTTCCGTATAGATGCACAGACCTGTGGAATAGCCTGGACAAAGAGATCGTCCAGCTGAAAAACTTAAACGAGTTTAAAGCAAAATTTGACATCGAGAAACAGAGACGGGACCCCACGAGCGTAGCTCACTTCCTGTATATCACAATTAGGTAAATACACACACACATTCTTCCTTACTTCCTAGCACAATCCTTCCTTCCTTCTCTCTCTCTCTCTCTCACACACACACACATTCTTCCTTACTTCCTAGCACACTCCCTCCTTCCTTTTTTCCTTAAAGACAAATGCACATACATTTATTTTTCCAAACACACACACACAAACACAAACACACCTTCCTTCCTTCCTTACCCACACACACACTCAACCCAACACATCAGCCGTTGCCTTGGCCACTGCATCCCTGGTCATCTCTATCTCCCCCTCGGTCAGATCCTTATGGGCCGAGATGCGTATGGAGGGCCGTGGTGGGTGGGCCTCCCGATCGACCAGGTAACAGGCCACCGTCAGCACCACCCCATAGCTCTCGGCCTGCATGGGGTCGGAATAATTGAGATGTGAGAGGATGCGTGTTATTTCGTTCGCTCGGTTTTAAAAAATGGATCTTTCTTGGGTTTTACTACTGTCTCTGGTGATGGCAAGAGTAAAGCATTCGACCTTATTATTATTATTATTATCACCATCATTATTATTATCATCACCATCATCATCACCACCATTATCACCATCATCTTTACCATCACTATCATCATCATCAGGGTGAAGGCATGTCAAGTGTAATAATAAGTTCCTGCTGTAATTGACTAGACCCATCAACCACATCCAAACAAGTGTCCCTCCATAGCCACCCTGTGCAGTGATTCAATATTCCCTTGCACTCAGGCATGGAGAAGAGTGTGGAGGGTTGGTTCCTGGATGGATGCCACATTGCATCCCTCCACCCAGTTAACAGTAACAGTAGGCTTCACATCACCCTGTTACTTCATTATACGGTTACCACCCAGCGCTGTAAATGGTTTTCTGGACTACAGCAAGCAATAGAGAGAAAATAAACAACACAGACGTCAAACATGATATGGGCTCTTACATCTTTCCTTCCTTCCTTCCTCTTCTGTCTTTCCTTCATTCTTTCCTCTTCCTTCTGCCTACGGGTGACTTTACACTCCCTTTTCTGTCTTTTTTTCCTTCATTCTTTCCTCTTCCTTCTGTCTATGGGTGCCTCTACACTAAGTGACAAGGCAAATGGTTTCCTGTACACCAGGAAACCATTTACTACACTGGGTAGTAACCATATAAACAAATTTTGGCGCCTGGTGGTTTAGTGGGTAATTACAGCACTCTAATTGGACTGAGCCGGTGCAGGTTTATATCCAAGGGATGGTTGGGGTCTATTGGTCATGTAATGCCACTCAGGGATGAGTGAGGCTGGTCACTCTCATCTTAAATGTCAGGACCAACTTGCCTAGCCCCAGGTTCCTACACTCCTCATGGGGCAACATAGGATTAGATGATGATGATGATAAAAATAATAACAATAATAGTAACAGTAAATAATAATAATAATAATAATAATAATAATAATAAATACAGTTAAACAAATGGATAAAAATACAAAACTCTGATCTCACCTTGTGTACGATGTCCCTAAGTGTGGCCTCGTCTCGATCTCGGTCTCCACTGGGCTCGACGAGGTGTAGGTGCTTCACTGGGCTCAACTCGTCTCCACTTAGCTCAATCTTGTGGGGGAAGGGTGAGATGAGAATTGAAAGAAGGGAGAGGAAGGGAAGAAGGGAGGGAAAGAGAAGAGGAAAGGAAGGAGGGAGAGGGAGGGAGGGATTCAGATTCAGATAATTTATTGAGATAACATGTAAACATACACATATACAAATATTAGCAGTAGATGTGTGCATGCTATCCCAAAGGGGCGGTGGTGCATAGGCAGTCATTACCCCCGTCGAGTCTAATAGTACTGCACCAATACATATAGGAAATAATATAACATGCTTAAATAATATAACATGCTTATAAAGTTCTAAACACAAATAATAAATTCATATATAATAAATATAATATTGCATTTAACAGAACAGATAATATATTCAGCAGTCTTCATAACAATTCCCCACGGGACTGTACGGTACATCAGCGTAACATTTCATTGGGATAATGCTGATGTGAAAACAATTTATCTATATTATTTTCCTAGAGTTTTTCGTTTTTTTAATCATTTCATCTATTTTGCCATTGTTGATCATCCATATTATTTGCTGAGTTACATTATAAATACTGTTGTTTCTATACTGGGCCAAGGCGGGACACTCTAGGAGATAGTGGTACAAGGTATGACTTTTCTCAGGATTACATATGTGACACTGCTCTTCCTCTTCCGTCACCTTAACTCCAATTTCCCAGTAATATTTATACCCAAGTCTCAGTCGTGTGTATAATGACTCTTTCCACTTGTCTTTTTCCGGACCATATCTTATCGTCGTTTTTGTGTGAACTTCTAGATAGTGAATCATAGTTGCATTATTTCCGTATTTAAATGTAATCCTATTATTTTCCTTACTGGTCTGAATGTTTCTTAGTTTAGTCCTGATTTGTTGTATGGTCAGTGCACTCTCAAAATCGATATATTCTTTGTCTGTGGCAGCTTTGGCAATCTCGTCCACTCTCTCATTTCCACTGATTCCCACATGCGATGGGATCCATATGAACTTTATCCCCCTTCCCTTAGACCTTAGTTTCCCCACAAGTATCCTACACTCTGATACAATATCGAGAAAAACTGGATCCCGACTGTTTAGCGACTCCAGTGCCCCTCTGCTGTCTACATAGAAATTAGCATTACCTTCCCCCCCTTCAATATGTCGCAGTCCAAACAAAATAGCACACAGTTCTGCCTGAGTAGATGAAATGTTATCTGTAAGCCGATAACTATATACTGACTCTACACACTCTCCATTATTTTGTTCTTGTGCAATTATACCACTACCTGCTCTTCCGTTTTCGGCAATGGAACCGTCACAGTACACGTGTGCAGTGTCGGGGTCTGCTGGCTTGTTAATAACTTTTTCAAACTTTGATGTAAGAGCTTCTAAGGTATGCATATGTTTTTTCTTCAAGAGTGGAGTTATTATTACATCTAGGTTTTTATCTAACCACGGCGGCGGCTTCCTGTGCTTCTCGTGATATCTGAAGCTCTGAGTTAAGCCATACTTTTTAAGTGATTCTACCAGTACCTTCAAATATCCTCTCTTGCCCTGCCTTGGAAAAGTCCTGATATTATTAATACCATCTCTGATGTTACTAGCAACACTCTTCCCTCCCATTGATCTCATATATCTGATTGCTGCTGCTGGACTCCTTTCCTCTATTCTGTTTCTGATGCTGGCAAGAGTAAGCTCTAGCCTCATGGCATCAACCATGGCATTCTTTTGACAGTTTAAAATGATTCTCATTGCCTGGTTTTGAATTTTTTTTTTTCAAGTTTATTCAGGCGTTCTTCACCAAAACAAGAGAGGACGGGGCTGGCATAGTCAATGACACTCCTAATGATACTGGTATACATCATTCTCAGCACTGGAACCCCGGCACCACTGCCACTCCAAGCTAAAGCTTTGAGTGGCTGCATGCGTGTTCTGCACTGAGTAATTATATGGTTTAACTCAGCTTCCTTACTGTCTGCTGTATACCCTATGTATACTCCTAGGTATTTGTAGCTGCGCACTCTCTCAATATTTATCCCATTGATTATCAGCTGTTTACTGCCTACTTCCCGGCATTGAAATTTTGTTTTATCCTCATTTATTACAAGCCCAATTTGCTTTGTGAGTGATTCAAACTTATTTAGCGCTGGCTGCATATTTTCAAAATTTCTACTTTGTATTAAAATATCATCAGCATAAATTATTGTTTTCATCCCCTGTCCAAAACGTTCTTTTGTAATTTTGGTCATTAAGACATTGAAGAGCATCGGACTTAATACTCCCCCTTGAGGTGTTCCCAGTTCAAGGTCTTTTATATGTGAAAATGTTCCCTGAAATGAAACCTGAGCTCTCCTGCCATGTAGGTAGTCTCCAGTCCAATGAAGCAGCCTCCCTGACACACCCCTACTGGCTAACTCATACAAAACAATCTCCCCATTTGCTTTATCAAATGCCCCCTTTAAGTCTACAAATACCCGGCAGTAGTCAGCATCATTTGATAAACATTCAATTATAGCATCACTCGTGACTTTACCTTTTACAAAGCCAAACACATTATCACTAATTTCATCTCCTAGAATGTAAATAAGTCTTTCTAACAAGATCCTCTCCATCATCTTACAGAAGCAGGATGTTAGTGATACTGGTCTGTATTCCCCATTAGCTTTGGGGATGGGAATTATTACTGACTGCTTCCATGCCTTAGGTAGCCTACCCAGCCGGAAGCTCATGTTGAATAAGTCCAAAAGGGGACTTTTTTCCATGCTTGCCAGGCCATTTAGTATTTCATAGGTAACTCCATCCTCACCAGGAGCTGTAGATTTTCCTCTTTTTATTGCTCGTAGCATCTCATCGCGCGTAATTTCTACACAAGTTTGACTTCCCGTATTTAAGGCACTCAGAATAAAGTGTCGTCTACTACCCTCCCAACTCCTGACTGCCTCACTTATATCTTGGGGGAGACTCTCCTTACTGGCAGCTGAGGCCCATTTATTAATAAGTTCATTAGCCATGTTTTGGGGATTAGGATGAGCCACGCTGCTTGGGTTTTTTCCATTAACTTTGTTAACTGCTCTCCATACTTCCTTAATGTTCTTAGTGTTTCCAATTTTGTTGGCAAAATCACTCCAGTACTCACCCCTTTTTTCTTTTCTTGCCCATCCACAGAGTTTTGTCGTTTCCAGTAATACTTCTTTAGTTGCGTTATCCCTGCCCGAGTTTACCCATTTCCTATACCCTGTTTTTAACCTTTCTGACCAACCTTGTAGTATTTTATCGTTGCCATATTTCCTTCTATTTCTTGGCTCTCTTTTCTCTTTGTATGATCGAGTCCCATTCCCTAATAGATCTTCAATCATTTGGATCATATCCTCATAGAAGGAGTCTATGCAGTTTGGCTGATAATTTGAATACCAAGAGCCTACGTCAACTTTAAACCTCTCTATTTTTTCCCTAGGCAACACTATTCTTTTTCTGTTGGAATTAAACTGTACTTTTCCCAGTGGTATGGTTATTGCCAAAGGAAGGTGGTCACTCATCATTTCGGAGACAGCCCGACACTCTCCCGGAACCCCTTGCCCGTTCACCAAACAGGCGTAATCCAGCCTTCCTCCCTTGATGTGAGTTGCTTCTCTCGTCCCCAACAGGTCTGCCTCTGGGTGATCGTTTAAGAATTGTACGAGCCGACATCCGTTTGTATTGCATTTGCCTTCTTGTTCTAGCACACTGTGCCTAGCATTAAGATCACCTGCTATTAGAGTTACTTCGCGAAAAATACAGTCCGGCAAGGAATTTACATTAAAGCAGTTTTTAGAAATGTAGAGATTTGCAATGTTTAATATTCCCTCACACAAATATACTCTAACTGATACACTTCCAATACCTTCTTCCTTGTGTGGCTCTTCTACAAGCTCTGATGGAATGGAGTTTTTTTCATAAGTTGAGACCCCTCTTACCCCCTCACGAGATAACAAGTAGTAGTGCCTATACCCATTAAGCATGAAAGTGTTACCATTCCTATCCCCAGTTTCCTGTAAGCGTACAACATCAATATCATAAGTAGTCACAGTAATGAACATCACCACTCCGACTGTTAACACCATTTACATTCCAGGATAAAATTTTTAGAACATTATGACCCATTTTTAAC
>JAGKTI010040539.1:0-10388 GCA_018397915.1 Birgus latro
GAGACTTTTTGTTTGAGATATTATATAAATCACACTTAATCAGATGAGATATTATACAAATCAGACTTAATGAGACCTGTTGTTTGAGATATTATACAAATCAGAGTTAATGGGGCCTGTTGTTGAGATACTATACAAATCAGACTTAAGGAGACTTTTTGTTTGAGATATTATATAAATCAGACTTAATGGGACCTGTTGTTTGAGGTATTATACAAATCAGATTTAATGAGACCTTTTCTTTGAGATATTATATAAATCAGACTTAATGAGACCTGTTGTTTGAGATATTATATAAGTCATACTTTATGAAACCTATCGTTTGAGATGTTATATAAATCAGACTTAATGAAACTTAGCCTGACCACGAAAACCACATATCTCGCTCGTGACCTTGACATCCTTCGACCTAAACCTTGACCATGGAGGAAAAAAAAAACAAAGCATGCTGTTTTCGTAGTTCGGTAAGGTCTTGTAAGGTTTGGCTTGCGTAATAGCTACAGGACTAAATATGACTGCGAAACAAGGCTTAACAATTACCTTTTCATTTTTCTATTGCAAAATCATATCTACGTTAAAACCGGGAATCAATAGTCAATCTGTGTATAAATCTCTCCCCAGACCAATTTACGTAAACAATTCGCCTTACAGCACGATTTTCGTAAACTTAACGCCTTACATCACACACCATGCAGCAAAACTAGCAAAAGGCCGCAATAGAGTGGGATAACTTAACCATTTCAACTTAATGACTTATTTTTTATATTATGCTTGGTTTCACCAGTCGATTTCATTAAGCTTAGTAGAGGTTCTTCAAATTGGGCGGGGTAGGTGTAGCATCCATCAGCACCTTCACCAAGAGAGGTCTTCCGTTAACCTCAATATAATCGTCTGGTAACATCAAGAATATACAACAAAAACGTCATCCAGCTAAAGTGTAAGAAACAATATATCCGCTGACAACACCTTCACGACAAGAGAAAAGACGCCTCAGAGGAAAGAAACTTGAGATGCTGCTGCTGCTGTTTAAAAATGTGGGGGAAAAGTGCGGCGCACTCACACGCTTTATAAACAGTTTAGTTATACGCTGTGGCCTTCACATCCTTTTGAGGGAACAGAAAAAAGAAAAGAAAGAAAGAAACCAAACTGGAGGTAAACAACAACGATCAGTTCAATTTCGTAACTCAGATTTGTTATTTACAGCAAGGACAAGAGAGATGTCTCCACGTGGTAGCACAGATATAATGAAGTAGTGAAGCTTCTCGGCTATACAAACGCCCCTCAGCGCCTTCCTTATTTCCTGAATGGAGAATGGTGGACTGCTGGAGAAGGGTATTTTCTGTCAGATCCACGATCTATGTGCCTAGGACCACAACAACAGCGACAACATTTGCCACAGGAAGATATTGCACTCTCCTATCCTAGTGTTCCCCGCTAACTAATTCTCAGTTGGGAGATGGCATTGACTGTATGGTTATGAAACTGGGCCATGGAACGAAGGCTGTCCTATGCGAAACTCAAACGGTTATTGGTGAATGGTGGATGAAGAATACACGAGGTAGAGCCAAAGTTTATTCTTGACTAGTTCTGGCAGACAGCGAAACTAGTCAGGAGAACACTTCGACGTTATCTCGTGCATTCTTTATCCACCATTATGTGCCAAATCAAATGGCCATTATCCTATATATCCTAACCGGTCGTATTAGCAACATGTCTATCCATCCATCCATCCATCCATCATCCAATCCATTCCTGTCCCATCAAAAGTATAGTGTCAGTCTATTCAGTCCCGACATTTAAGATGAGGGTAAGCAACCTCACTTGCCCCTGAGTACTAATCCCGCCTTGACCCGGTAGTCCACTAAACTTCATTTCGTTTCACGGTTACTATCAAGCGTGGTATTTTTTTTTTTTCCCCTGGGCCACAGTCAACTATTTGGTTTGTCACGCAGTGCAGTCACTTGAAGGTAGCACTACATATGGATGGCGGCAGCCCCCACCTACCACCACTAGCAACAAACACACAAAAATATACGGTACAGTATTTGGAAACACTCAGTCATCATCATCATCATCATATCTATTCTTATATCCACTTAAGTGATTGAGAAACTTGAACGATAGACAAAAGATACAGAGAAAATAAAAGGAAAAGTCGAAATAATTTAGAGAAAAAAGATACAAGGGAGTCAGCCTCACCAGCAACTTTAACTTATATACATGCTCATGAGGTACACGAAAGTACTTATAAGAGAAGATAGATAGGAATCATCTCAACAATATCTACGGAACAGAGAAAAGGAACTACATATAATTACTTGCTTCAGTACGTTGATTTTTTTTCCAGACGACTTTAATCTGTTTAGAAAAGCATTTTCGAAGTGGATAGGGTCAGATACATCCCTTATTACATCCCCCTTCAGTACTGTGAAACTATCCCAATTCATAAACTAATCTGCTAGTAGCAGTAATAAAATAGAAAAAGAGCTCACTTGGTGGAAGTATTGAAATATTAATATGAAGGAAACTAAAACCGTAAAATGAACGAAAATAAGATGCATTAAAATGAATCACAAGTGACACTTACCGAATGTTCCAGCTCTCGTCACCACCTGCGCGTCTCCCTCCTCTTCCACCACACACGCAGTTCTTCCCAGAAAGTTTTTGCTCTTGCGCTGTCTGCCTTGTCTAGAGTTCCGAGGAACTACCACACCGAATGAGATTCAGAATGATCTGTTTGATATTTTTCGAGATGCACGGATTACTACCGTTTCGCTTCAGCGTTTTCCTTCAAAAATTAGTTGTAAGTTAAGTTCAAACGATGATCGATTTGTTTCTAGGTAGGACTCAGACGCTGCACAGTATGTTTGACAACATCTACATAAAATTATGGAAAAATATCAACAGCTTCATAAGCTGTGAGATTGTGTTTTTCTGTTTTCAAGAACTAGCAAGCGGTTTTTTTTCTTTTTTTAATATAGCTAATTGTTGAGCAGCTAAGAAATATTTAGAAAGTGTCGTCTACCTTCCAATATCTGCCATGGCGACGATTTAGAGAGTATCACTAACCCGACTGAGGCAAGTAGTCGGCGGATGAGTGAGGTGTGAAAGGTGGGAGGGTGCAGCGTGTGAGGGACGGGGCGGGGCGGCTACTAACCCTACCAAGTGTGAGCGAGCACTGGCGGGACCGCTGCCGCCTGTTGCAGCCACACACCCTTCCGCCCTCCATACCACTCCATCACGCTCCTTCCATCCCTCCTTACCTTTCCTGCCACCTTCTCACCCCCTTACACCCCTCCCTCCATACCTTTCGCACCACCATTTAGCCATTCTCACACCTTCCCTTCCTCCTTAAAAAAGCTAAAACCATTCAGAGACTAGGAGGAAGGTAGGAAAGATGCAAAAACTGTAAAATAAGAGACAGTAATAATAGCAGAAGACAGTGAGATGGGGTAAGTTTGCTTATTCGGTCATTGCGACCCGGCATTAGTTGGTGACAGTCAGGGAACTTCACTTCACTACAGAAAGTACTCCGAAAATGAGACCAGTTTCAAACGGATGGAGCCGGGTGTATCCCTACTTCCTTGCCACCCTTTCGTGCTCCCTCATTCGTAATCTCTCCCAGAACCTTCCCATCACGCGTCCTCTAAACGTTACAGTCTCTCTCATTCCCTAAATCTCACTATATTCCTTCATTTCCTTCTGTTCCCTCCACATCTCTCTCATACCACTTAAATCAATCCCCTCCTTACACTCCCAACAATCTCCGCCTCATCCTTAATTCATCTTTGCACCTCATCTCTCGCTCTCACTGTCATTCCGCTTCCATCATCTTTCTCTAAGTCCTTCCATCCCAGTATATTTCTCCGCCTTCCCATTCTCACTCCCTTCTGTTCTACCTTTCCCAGACTTCCTCCGTCGCCTTGCTACTATAATGCTCTCCAACACAGTTCTCCACTTCCAACCTTCCACCCTCCCGTCAACCCCCCTTCCCAATCCCGTCCCACGAAGCGTCATCTCTCGCCCGCGGCTTGACAATAGGCTGAGCGGAGAAGAGGTGGGAGATGTTAGGGGAGAGTGAACTTCAAAGTAATCCAGGGGAGTGTGAGATTCAGTCCAAAGAAAAGCGCCCACCAAGAGCTCTATTGATCCTTGTCTGTGGCGGAGTAAAATATAGCTATGGTGTAGAGACCAATCTGTGAGAAGAATAAAACGGACACTAAAAGAAAAACAGTAATAATCTCACAGCTTACAAATCCCTACAGCTGAAGAAAGCTTGGAAAACTGAGAAATATCTTGCAGTTGGATAAGTGTTAAGGAATATTAAAGGGGAATGTCGAGTGGTAACATATCCTACTTCAGTGCACCTATCATAAGAAAAATAACAGAAACGTTGATATACTCGTATTCTTGCTCTGTTCGGCATATGCAGTTATTCCCACAACTACAATCAGTTTCATTTTACCGGACAAAGATCTCCAACTCTTTTTCGTTCAGTTGATAACCAGATATAGCAGACTGGGGAATGAGTGTGACTAATAGCCAAACAGACTTATTCTTGCCACATAATTTAGGCTCACTGAATTTTATGCAATCACGACTTAGTACTCCAGCTGTGAGTAACTCTGTACCGTCAAATGAAAGCAAACGAGCTATAAAAAGTGTGCAGATACTCACCTACACGTTTGTCAGACGTCTTGATGTCCTGTAGTTCACTTAGGGAGACCGGAACAACCCCCACCACTCATCGCCACCAGAAGCTTCAATTACTCTAACGCTTCCCATCTATCTTTTCCCGATCTCCTCATTTTGGCTTCACTTTCATATACTGTGTGAAGAAGACATTACACCGCATTTATCCGCTGTGCATCTTCATTTCTGACGCAAACATTCGGTCAAAAAAGAAGAGAGAGGAAGGAAGAAAAGAGAAAAATCGGCACAAATCGAGGACCTGCTATAGGACACAAAGAATGCGTTTGATGATCATGATAACAACAAAACAAGTGGCGGGAATGTTCAAAACACACACTCTCTCTATCTGCTCGATTTCGCTTTGACTGCTACTCACTCATTCTCACTCACTCTCAGTCACTCTCCTCACACTCCAGTCCCACACACACCTCCTTTCCCTTCCTTACTCTTACTCAGTCAATGCATGGCACATTCCCTTACTCTCACAGTTATTCAGGAACGCGCTCACAATCACTCACACTCATTCGTATCCACTCACATAGTCACCCTCAGATTCACACTCAGTTCACTCAGTTTTTTTCACTCATTCATATTCTCACAATATCGTTCACTATTTCATACTGTCCCATTCATGCTGTCTTCCACTTAGTCTTTGCTGCTTTCATTTACACATTAATATAACTCACTCTCACTATCTCTTTTAACACTTTCTTTCATGTTATCTTACTCTAATTCAACCACTTATACTCACTCACTACCACAACCTCCCTCTTACTTACCCAGGCACACTCTTTCTCACACATTAGTTCATTTTCTCAGTATCATTTTGCCTCTCATACTCTCACACTATCATCCAATCACTTCTTCACAGTCTTCTTACACAATGACTCCCAATCACACTCTATTTCTCACACCTATTATATCATTCTCTCTCTGGCTAATTAGCCATTCTAATTTTTCCCCATCAGAAGCGTAGGGACCCAAGGCTAAGGTACTGTACAGCCTGTTATTTAAGACCAGGATGACCAGTCTCACCTACGCCTGAAAGACAGAATTATCCCCTTAACTACGAAGACTTTTTTTACATCTCATTCTTGCTACAACCGCACGATTACATTCAGCTTAGGGAGAGCCTCTAATACTGAAGGTGTTGGTGAAGCTCTATCTAAACCACCCAGCTCGGGGGAAAAAAAATCCTAGCTAAGTATAGCTGTTTGTGAATAATGAGGTTAAAATAGAAAATACATTATCGGACTGAAAGGGCTGGCACTCACTAAAATCCTCGCATTCACCACTCACACTCTCACATTCACGCACATACTCGACACTTTTTCCCATAGTAAATGTATGAAAATCACAGCTACTCGCTTTTTGTTTATTCTTTGAACTAAACCTACCAGCTCCCGCCCTTTGATCATTACAATCAAAACTCATGCATTCAACAGCATCATTTTTTAATGCACTTTCATGTTTGCAACCACTATTTTTCACAGACTCGCATTTCTCTAGATTTTTACCCTGCCATGTGCTCTTAACGAACCACCACCATCGTAGACACAACTAAAATCATCACTTTCCTCCATTATCTCCGTAAATGCCTTCTACACAACCATTATCACGTCACACCCACAACCACCACTACCACATTCATATCTGCTATAAATATCACTTCATCACGACCACAACTACTACCATAACCACCACAACTACTATCATAACAACCACAACTACTATCACCACCATAACCAAGACATCACCACAACCACCACAGCAACCACCACTAACGCAAACACAGTCTTGGATGACCCTTAACATTTTCGTCGTTAGGTTAATATCGGATCAAAGCTTTTGGAAAATACCAATTAACTACAGCTAGATCCCTCACTTGCAACTCTGTCACTACTTACCTTCATACTTGCATTGCCAGTCAGTGATAGGGCAAGATGTTGCAATACTTGTCAGCATTCAACAATCACTAAATTTGCTGGATGTTCTAGTACACTGGTTTGCCATAAAACCTTCAGTACCTAAGGTGGTAGCACTTTCATACTAAATTTTAAACCAAAATATTAGGCGCTTTGAGATGAAAATAAATATATGTTTGCAATGGGACACACTCAGGAAGACTGTGACTCGTGCCGTGCAGCATCCCTGGCTGTAGCCCCAATTAAGGGTTCTATTCACTTTGAGAACTCGTTTACCTGGCACCTCTGACTTTGGACCTGCCCAGTGCTCCAATCAAAAGGTGCGATCCCACACCATTAGAATCCCTGAAGTCATTCAAGCAGTTCACGTTTAATCCTTGTAAAAAGTAATGCCTCCAGCCCCACAATCATCAGTGCACCCTGGATAGCTGTGGGAACCTACTGAATACTTTCCTGTATTCCTGAATTTATTTCATGCACCAGAATGTACTGGAAACGCTTTGATTCTCTCTCTCTCTCTCTCTCTCTCTCTCTCTCTCTCTCTCTCTCTCTCTCTCTCTCTCTCTCTCTCTCTCTCAGCAAGAGAAGTAGTTTACGCTTCTTGTCAATGATTCCAATTGCTTAATGCTCTCATTTAATTCGTAACAAATTAGTAAGGTATTTGGTATGTCGGATTTCAGTGATGAGTTTGTATATAAATAAATGTATATATATACTGTATATACTGTATAGTAGAGAGAGAGAGAGAGAGAGAGAGAGAGAGAGAGAGAGAGAGAGAGAGAGAGAGAGAGAGAGAGAGAGAGAACTCCGCACTCTCTTACACTCAATGCCATAATACGCCACACACAGCTACAGGCCACACCGCAATCCTGTATTGTACATAAAGGAAATATCACACACACACACACACACACACTATGGGACGCATCCGTAACCACACAGTAATCCAGGTCTCATACTGGATCTCGGCCACAAAGAGAATTCAAGATGACCGCCTGAGAAACCACCCAGCCCTCACACCTGCACTCCCTCCTCAATGACGCTGTGCATACTCTAACCATATATTTATTTCCCTTTGGAAGTCTCCGTTTGTCAAATGAGGTACCAGTATCATACATCACTATTGTATTTCCCGATATAATTCACACAGTAAGGATACATCTTTCTGGTTTTATTAAGAGTATGGTGTTGAGTAGCTGCTCCATGCAACTATGCCTCATTCCCATGCTACACATAAATACTGCACTCTCCAAGGGACCGGCCTATAAACATCAATAGCACTGAGTTACTGATAGATCAATTTTACCCTACATTGGCTTGCCCAGCACCCAACAACACACGCCAGCCCATGTTGTTGTACTGTGGGACTCGTTTTGTTGCGAGGCTAGATAAGATTTCAGTTTCTTAGAATCTGGCGTTTAACCGCTAGGAATACAGTATGCAGAGGAGGTCGAAGTGTGGCCTATTAGTTCTGGAAGGGGTCTGACATCCCTCATTTCTGCTCTTTGACACATGGTTTTTAAACATATTTTTTTTTCTCTCTCTCATCCACCAGCCTGACTGTTGCCTACGTTCATTGCTGTGTGTGCGTCTTGGACTGCCATGCATTACCTTTAAAGCAATCATTCAGTTGTTCTCTTCGGAGGGTCCAGCAAACACGCTCACCAAATGCCGTAGTTTTATATTCACACTTGTACATTATGTCTCTGTCTATGTTTATTTACTTTTTTAATATATCCCTCTAACTGGCATCGCTTACCACAAGTGTACTTCAGAGTTTTCTGTGATCAACAAGATTCATCACCTAACAGCAATATTTCTCGTTTCACGATTTTAAATCGTTTACCCTACAGGTTGGAATGTGGGATTCTGCCCTGCTTGCGAAGTACTTCGCTTGATTAACCCAACAATTTTCATTCAAAAATGATGTGATCTTGCCTGGAACTGCTTTATATTTTTGAGAACTGTGAAGTTTAATGAAAAAAGATCAGCCACCCACCCGGCAATAGAAAATGTAAGCCTGTTTCATTACCGCCTGTTTTTGCCTTGCTCTGAGAAAATTTGACAGAAAATATCTGATAAGTTATGAAAGTCTTGAGTAAGCTCATGATACACTTCACTTGACAAATTTAAACAGAACAAGTGTTTGTAATGGCTAGTATCACTCGAACTGACTCGTCTCGGCTCAAGTAGAATCGTCGTGGCCTTTACTACCCACACCCAAAATTTTAAAGTAATACGTCAACTCTTTGTATGCTTTTGATACAAGCTGACAAGAACATTATTACCTTATGTATTACATACGGAGTTTTCGACTAGATTGCGTGGGATTCGGAGCCGATCATCCTACTTACCGTCTGGCCGTCTGCACCAGTCATAATGCTTGGCTGAAATACTGAGAGAGAGAGAGAGAGAGAGAGAGAGAGAGAGAGAGAGAGAGAGAGAGAGACTGTTAGTGTGACAAATTGCCGAATGTATCGCACTAGTGAATTCTCGCCGATTCGTATAAATCCCTTGGTATATGACTATGTACATTTCAACTTCGCAATGAAATTCTCTAGATTCTTCTTCACATAAGGCTGAATGGGAGTTTCAACAATTACCATTTACCATTAAATTTTACGCTGGTCAGTGTGGAGGATTATGCAGAGCTTCTTTAATGCTTCTCACCACCAGTTGGCAAATTGGCCTTTTCACCAGCAGAGGATCAGCTGGGAAGAGCATCACTTGGGGTCCTTGAACACTCTCACGCTTAATCTTGTCCGTGGTAAAAAGTTGTCGTGGATGATGACGTAAAAAGCTGTCGAGGGTGATGACGTAAAAAGCTGTCGAGGATGATGACGTGTGATTCTTTGCGATATTATATTTATGGAATATTTCTATAAACACAATACTAGCGCGATATTATATTTATGGAATATTTCTATAAACACAATACTAGCGTTATTTATTACTAACGGGGAAAAACATATAGCTTCTGTCTGTCATATGAACTTAATTCGTTGATTTATGTTATTTATTTATTTATTTATTTTCAATTCATGTAACTGATCATATCCTGTCATCTGCAATGAATCACCTGACTGCATGTTCCCTGAATTGCAGTCACCCGAAAAAAAAAGTCTTCATTAAGGTGAATGGTTTAATACAGAACCAGATACAGAACATGTCATCACTCAAAGTGTATAGTGTACTGGTATTTAAGGGTAGACTAGGTAGCCTACTCATCACAACACAACAGCCATAATTCAGAATTTTGCGTAGCTCGTATTTTCATTTTTATTATTATTATTATTCTTTTTTAATGAGGGCATACAAATGTCATGGGACAACTGATACACAGCTACTTACATAAATGTACAATGAATACTCGTACACCTGCACTCAGCTACAATGCTTCTTGCTCATTTTACTTGGCTCAGTATTAACGTAACTGCTCTCTAATTTTCGAAGTAATCTAAAGGAGAAACATTAGTAAATTAATTGTCCGACATTCGTCTCACTTTCCGATCTCAGTGCAATCCGTACTCATTTCTCGTGCAACTTACAGTCATACCCGTTACAGTCAAGTAGCGAGCAGCCGCAATACAAGTGTGGCCTCCGCTTAGTCCAGCTCCTCCATGGCTGGTGGGAACTTAGCGTCCTTGGTTTGCCATAACATGTCATTGAGGTGTAGCACATGCGATCTACCTCGCCAGACCAGCTCAGGTGATTAGTGCGAGGCGAATGTTTTTCGTCTGATCCTTAACAGTGAACCTACCTTGTATTGGT
>JAGKTI010040541.1:0-10388 GCA_018397915.1 Birgus latro
TGTTTAAGAGGTCCTGGGTTCGATTTCCAGTCAGGAGCGTACAAGTACAGTGGTTCCTCCAATTTTGCGAGAATATGGTCGACAAAAACCCTCGCAAAATCAAAATTCGCAAAATTCAAACAATTAAATATATGAAATAAAGGCGAATTGGTCGACATCACCCCAAGGTAAGCGCTTTTTCCCACTCATCCTCTTGACTCTACCTCTTAATTTTACGATGATAAATGAAACAAACATGAACTGATGTACTGTACAGTAATATTAATGAGAAAACATCATAGGTAAGAAACATTAAAAAAAAAAAAAATGCACTTACACTGATGTGAAGATTGGCTTGGTGTACGGGACTGGTGGCGGGGCGAGGCTTGGCTACTGTCACCCCGCGGGGCCTAAGTCATCACTATCACTGTTGGCAGATATTTCCACATCTTGCTGTGTTTTTTCTGCCTCTCTCATGAATCCCTCGAAGTCAGAATCATCACTGGGGTCATCAGAATGAAAAAGGTTAGGGATGCTAGGATCGCTGGCTGCTTGGGGAGGGGTGGCAAGACGGCTGGTCGATGGGGCAGGGTCTCTTGGGGTTCTCATTAATTTTGTGATTAGAGACTGCTTCCTCTTTTTAACCCCATCTCTGTGTAGGTCAGGATAAAAACGAAGGGCCCTGTCAACACCGTGGCATGCTTGCTGAGCCCTAAATTGTCACATTCGTTGTTCACGGTGGCTTTTTCAGCTGGTCAATGACGGCGAGAATATTGGCCAGGTTATGCATCGTTAATTCTCGGCCGCTTCACTTTTATGCTGACCTCCACAGAGATGGGGTTAACAAGAGGAAGCAGTCTCTAATCACAAAATTCAAGAGAACCCCAAGAGACCCTGCCCCATCGACCAGCCGTCCTGCCACCCCTCCCCAAGCAGCCAGCAATCCTAATCTTTTTCATTCTGATAACCCCAGTGACGATTCTGACTTCGAGGGATTCATGAGAGAGGCAGAAAAAACACAGCAAGATGTGGAAATATCTGCCGACAGTGATAGTGATGACGTAGGCCCCGCAGGGCCACAGTAGCCAAGCATTGCCCCGCCACCAGTCCGGTAAACCACACCAGTCTTATCAGTGTAAATGCATTTTTAAAAAAATGTTTCTTACCTATGATGTTTTCTTATTAATATTACAGTACAGTACATCAGTTCATGTTTGTTTCATTTATCATCGTAAAATTAAGAGGTAGAGTTGAGGGAAAGAGTGGGAAAAAGTGCTTACCTTGGGGTGAAGCTGACCAATTTGTAGTCAGCACTGCCTCACTCGCCACTGAACCTGATGTGTTTAAACCCCTTCCTTTTGAGGAAATGGCATAGCCACCCATTCGATGCCTTGAAAGGTTTTGTTGGAGGATTAATGGCTTTTTTAAAGCATGTGTGATAGAATATCTTTGCCTGCTCCCTTCTATGGTGCCCGTCTAATGCAACCCCTTCCCTTTCCTTTCTTTGAATGTAGTGAGCAAGATATCTTTCCATTTTTATTAGCACTTCTTTGTTGTCCACCACAATTCTACCATCAAATTGAGTACCTCCATAGTTAATCGCTGCTTGCTTGATTTGTTCACTGTTCTTTAAAATCATTCTCACTGTCGATTCACCAACACCAAACTCCTGACCAATAGCAGAATTACCTTCACCTGCTTTTTTCCTTTCAATCATTTTCAGTTTGGTCTCCAAAATTATTTTCTTGTTCTTCTTACCCGTTGGTGCCATGATAACACTCGTGCAAGGTTAGACTGCTGGGGTATTGCGAGGAGCACCACGAAATTGTGAGGGTCAGTGACCTTGGTTGGAAACAGGTGCAAACAAATGTGGCGGGGCAGCAGACCACTGAACTAGGAGGCTCAGTATGCCCAATGAACCATGACATCACTACTCGGGGTGGCAAAGTGGTGCGGGAAGACGACTCTCCCACCACTCGACCTCACAAAGTGTGTGATCAGTCGCAAAGTTCATAAATATTAAAAAATACATGACTTTTGGAACTACCTCGCAAAACTGGTGAATCGTAAAGTTAAAGTTCGTAAAGTTGAAGGATGTACTGTATATATAAAATAAGGTAACTGATAGTGCCATACACCTGAAATTGGCTAATTATCACTTAGCAACATCCAACCTGCACTCATTCGCTAATTTCCCCTGCTTTTTTTTCACGTGAAATACGCCATATGAGCTACTCTCATAATATAAATGTATATAAGAAAGGAAGGGAGAAGCCTGAGTGATATTTATATTCACCTGGAACTACCTAATTTATACGTACAGTAATCCCTCTACTATTCGAACGCCCATTATTCGGATCCCTCACTATTTGGACATCGTGGGCTGGCTGTCCGCCCCCCAAAATGCCCAAAAATTCAAAAAAATCCATTAAAAAATCTGATCTTTTCCGACCGCGTCAGTTTGAATTTCCCGCTCGCGCCGACTAGCTCCCTTCCCTCCAAATCGCCCTCCTACTAGTTCTGTCTCAACTCCTGTGAATAGTGGACGGCTGTCCGATCTTTTGCGGTATTTTCGTTCTTGTTTAAATAATCAAAAGTCACAGTGCTAAGGATTAAGTGTAGTTAAACACTGGATTACTGGATATGCTTCAAGAGCAATTATGACCACTGTAAAAACCTTGGAGATGGGGGTAAACAACAATGCTGGACTGTAAGTAAACATTGTCAACTGCTAAATATTTTCCATAATCACTTCTATGTATATGAGAGAGTAGGGTGTGAGTTGGGAGCATGGTAGTGAAATGGCAGGGGACAGAGTGACATGGAGGCGATTTGTTTGTGGCCACCCCGTTCGGGATTGAGGCGTCTGGCAATAGACAGATAGATAGACTTCTAAATCCTCATTCTCTGGTTACATTTTATTTACTTCATGCTTTATGTCCCATATTTGAGTGCACAGGCTGTGAAAGAGGTGATTTTCTCAGTGATTACCATGTCTCTTACTTACGTTCACTATCTAGTCAACTGGTTAACATTTTCGGCCCCCACACCTCTAAATTATAATTTTTCTGGCTACATTTTATTTACTTCATGCATTGTGTCCCATATTTGAGTGCACAAGCTGTGAAAAGGTGATTTTCTCAGTAATAATCATGTCTCTTCCTTACGTTCATTATGTAGTCAGCTGGCGAACACCCCTGCCTTACTCACCTCAAAATCATCATTTTTGGGTTAAAATTTGATTAATTCATGCTCTGTGCCAATTATTTACATGAATGGGGTCTTAATTAAGTGCTATGAATGTCCGGTAGGGAGTTAGGTAGGTGGTTTTCTGATTTAGGTTAGGTTAGGTTAGGGTCAAGAATGACCGGTACTGTAGGTGAACAGTGAACACCTTTGCCATACCTAACTCTTTTTCTGGTAACAATTTATTTATCTGATGCTTTGTATCCCATATTTTAGTGCATAAGATATGAAAAATGATGATTTTCACAGTGATAGCCAAGTCCGATACTTACTTACACTAAGCTGCCAACTCGTGAACACCCCTGCCTTACTCACCTCAAATTCATCATTTTTGGGCTAAAATTCCATTAATTCATGCTTTGTGCCAATTATTTATGTGAATGGGGCCTTAAATAAGTGCTATGCACGTCCAGTAGGGAGTTAGGTAGTAGTTTTCTGATTTAGGTTAGGTTAGGTTTGGGTCAAGAATGACCGGTGCTGTTGGTGAACAGTGAACACCTTTGCCATACCTAACTCTTTTTCTGGTAACAATTTATTTATCTGATGCTTTGTATCCCATATTTTAGTGCATAAGATGTGAGAAATGATGATTTTCATAGTGATTGCCACGTCCGATACCTATTTACACTAAGCTGCCAACTCATGAACATCTATGCCTTACTTACCTCAAAATCATAATTTTTGGGTTAAAATTCAATGAATTCATGCTTTGTGTCCATTATTTAATGCATATGGTGTGAGAAAGGGTGATTTTCATAGTGATTTCCATGTCTGATACTTACTTACACTTGCTGGCAAGTTGTGAGCACCTATGCCTTACTCACCTCTAAATCATCATTTTTTGGTTAAAATTCAATTAATTCATGCTTTGTATGCATTATTTATGTGAAAGGGGACTTAAATAAGTGCTATGCATGTCCAGTAGGGAGGTAGGAAGGTGGATTTCTGATTTGGGTTAGGTTAGGTTAGGGTCAAGAATGACCAGTGCTGGAGCTTCAGGCCCAATATTCGGACAAGACCAGTGTCCGGACATGCCTTTGGCTCTATTACGTCGAATAGTGGAGGGATTACTGTATTGTCTAGATTTCCTACAACTTATTTCTTAGCATATACGTTAGCAGCTGACATTTTCAACTCTTTGCTACCTAGATACAGCCTGTTCACTCTTGTCCTTCTCGGTGAAATGACGCCCATCCATTTCTGCTGCTTTTGCGCCTATTATAAAAGGCCCTGTGACCTCTACCCCTACTAAACATCGTGTGGGAAGCGGTAAAGGACTGTAGATATATACAAGTGTAATAGTGTACTAGAAATAATACAGTGTGAGTGGGTATATGAGTAAGAAATGATAGAACACCAGCTGCGAATTAGCGGGAGTGGGAGGCTCATATGTGCTCGTATTTTACATTGCTTTCACAGTGTTTTTTTCTTTTGAGTATGGATTCCAAACTACTTGGAAATCATTGAATAGTGTTTCTAGTGATAATATCTGGCAGTAGTATTCAGATTAGGGGATGTCAGGAAGTGTAAAGTGGAGACTAAGTTACCCAACTTCAGAAGTCTCCACAAGCCCTACGGTAGTCGACGAGTGCTTAAAAGACATCCCAGGAGAAAGCTGAAGGTATGTGCCATATGCATATGTAATTATAATATTCTAGGACTAATAACTGATTTCTGGCAAATATTTTTAAAAAGTCAGTCGGAGCGCGAATATCCCCGCAGGAATGGCATGGAAAACCTTCGACAACCCCGCGGTGTAGGGGTTAATGACCTCGTCCCATGTCTTTCTCGGTCTACCCCTCACAACCCCTCCCTCAATATTAACACTTCTCACCTTCTGCACCCAATTATCATCCTCCATCCTCTCCACATGCCCAAACCATCTCAGTCTACCTCTCCTCATCACAACACCAATACACTCCAGTCCCATCCTACCTCTCAACTCTTCGATCGTAAACCCAGCCCCCCCAGGCCTTGCATGCAGGGACGCACTGCACATCCACCTAATCATTGTCATTTCTGTACGTTTGAGCCTGCTAATATCCTCTTCCTTTACTGCCTTTACTGGAAGAGGATATATGCCAGTCAAAGATAAAAATGGCAGACTGATGGTGGAGAAGGGAGATGCAGTGACCAGAGGGAGAGAACACTTTAAGGAACTGTTACACGTTGAAAATGATAGTCGTGCAAGCATAAGTGGCTGGGGAATACCTGGGACGAGGAGGGAGATGAGAAAGGAGGAAGAGATCAGTTGGATGGAAGTAGTGGAAGCAATGAAGAAAGTCAAAATGGGGAAAGAACCAGCATTTGAGGAGTGTGTGGTGAACTGCTGAAGCACGGGGGAGAGGTAGTAGTCAAGTGGATGTGGAAGATGTGCAGATTGGCCTGGGAGGAAGGTAGACTCACAGAAGATTGGAACTCAGGTATAATTATTCCACTGTACAAAGGAAAAGGGGAAAAAGAAGTGTGTGGCAATTACAAGGGCATTCATCGTCTCAGTGTAATCCCTTCCGGGATTATGACGTCTGGCAATAGACAGAATAGACAGAGGATACTTACTGACAGAGTTAGGGAAATAACAGAGGAATTAGTTGAAGAACTGGGAGGTTTTAGGAAGGGAAGAGATTGTGAAGATCAGATTTTCATCCTAAGGTCTTTAGTGGAAGAGTTTCTAGAAAAGGGAAAGAAGTTGTATATGGCCTTCATGGATTTGGAGAAAGCATATGACAGAGTGGATAGACAAGGAATATGGAAATATTGAGAATATATGGTGTAAGTGGGAAGTTGTTGAGTGCAGTGAAGAGTATGTGTGAGGATGCTAAGGCTGCAGTTCGTGTGGATGGTGAACTGAGTGAATTTTTCTATCTGAAAGTTGGACTGAATCAAGGATGTCATGTCTCCATGGCTGTTCAATCTGTAAGTGGATACAAGGTAGGGCAGTGGATGTTGAAGCAGCCCTAATGAGAGAGGGCAGTGTCAGGAAACTTCCTGTTCTGATATTTGAAGATGATACTGTATGTTAAGTGACAACAATGGGGAACTGCAAGGCTTGGTGAATGAGTTTGGGAGTGTGTTTGTGTAAGAAACAGAATCTAAAGGTGAATGTTGGGAAGAGCAAAGATGTGGTCTTTGTGAGAAATGAAGCCACTGAATGCACAGTGAGGTTAGATGGTGAGGGAAATGGAAAATGTGAGTGCATTTAAATATTTGGGTAGTGTGATGAGTAAGGATGGAAGCTGAGAGGATGAAGTACATGAAATGGTACAGCAGGGAAGTAAGGTTGCTGGTTCTTTGAAGGCAGTGATAAGGAATGGGGAAGTAAGCAATGAAGTAAAAACGATGCTGCATTACAGTATTGTGATACCAACCCTAATGTATGGAAACGAAGCTTGGATCTTGTTGGATGGACACGCCTTGTTGGATGGACACAAGCCAAGCATGGCAACAGAAGCATGTTGAGTTACATGGAGAAACAGACTGACAAATGAGGAAGTGAAGGAGCATTTTGGTGTGGATGTGGAAGTGATGGAAAGCATTAGGAGATACACTGAAGTGGTTTTGCCACACGGATAGGATGGAAAGTGAGAGACTAATGAGGAGACTATGTGAGTGAGGTGGGGGGAGGGGAGAGGGAGGGGGAGACAGAGGATGAGATAGAGGTACAGAGTGAAGAGGCATGTGAGAGAGGGAGATGTGAGCTGGGGGGAGGGCAGTGAAATGGCAGGCGACAGGGAAACATGATGCAATATGTCTGTGGCCACCCCTTACAGGATTGAGGTGTCTGGCTATTGAGAGACAGGCTGATCATCATAATCCTAATCTCTTTTTTCCTATACCACCATCATCATCACCTCTTCTTTCCCCGTGTCATGATCCTCAACATCATTGCCATCATCATCATCATCATCACCTCTTTTCCCAATGCCACTGTCATTCTAACCACTTTTCCCCACCTACGGATAAGGTGAGACTGGGTTCAGAAACCAATGAGTGAGAAAACACGAAAGAGGAAGAACTATCAACTGCACACCCATAGAAATGGTCCAGATAAAATCATCATAATCATCATCTTGGACACCCAGAAATGACTGAATGTTTTGTAAGTGAGCTGTAGGAGTAAGATGTGCTTTATTAAGTTTGGCAAGATAAAAGGACACCAGATTAGTCATATTCATAAGCAACCTAGTGATGAGCTTACATATGGTGGCACTGTGCATCCACAGTGGAGCAGCTGTGACATCCACCTGGGACCCTGACCTCCTCTTATTTCCCTGCACCTCACTGTGTGAAAGACCCTGGTTCACTCCCGATGAGACACTGTCCACCACATAGGGGTGCTAGATCCGTACATGGTGCATAAATAGAACTGCACTGCACCTGTAGGATGGTCCCACAGAAGCAGCTGCTTACCTGTGGTTGATAGGCCTGCTTGCTCAGACAGCAACAACAAGCTAACTTTCATTTGACAGAAGTTCTAGACAATAAAAGTCCTCATTAACTGCCACTCTTACTGATGTTTTTTTTTTAACTCTTGTCAACAAAACATTACAGATATATTACCTACTAAAAGTTTCCTACTCTCTGTGAAACTCATTTGTCAGATTACCCCAATTCACAGTATCAGATGTATGGAAATTTTTTTGACATTTTGGAACTTGTTGGAGACTTGTAACGAGGACTGTCTGTTGTAGAGTACCATCATTGTCATTCTCACTGTTTTTCCACATATGAATAACAACAAAATGAAGGTTGCATAAATAAAAGCAAAGATATTGCCTACTAAAAGTTTCCTACTCTCTGTGAAACTCATTTGTCAGATTACCCCAATTCACAGTATCAGATGTATGGAAATTTTTTTGACATTTTGGAACTTGTTGGAGACTTAACGAGGACTGTCTGTTGTAGAGTACCATCATTGTCATTCTCACTGTTTTTCCACATATGAATAACAACAAAATGAAGGTTGCATAAATAAAAGCAAAGAATTACTCACCATCCCCTTCACGGCTGTTGCCACCACATTTTTGTTTGGCTCTTCATCATACGACTCGCTCTTACAGCCAAAGTGTTCACAATACTCGTGTACAAAGTGCCGCTTCTCTCGGTTCATTGATGGGAAGGAATGGATACAGCTTTTCTGCTTTGACTGTAGGAGATACAGGCTTACACTGAGGGATGCATGATAAATCAAACAGCTACCAGTATATAATACTAAACTGAGAAGACCTGTAATCATCATCAACATCTGTCAACCTATCTATAGCAAGATGCCTTACTGTAATCTCAGAGGGAATGGCCATTAACAAAGCACTTCTAAGTCACCCTTTCCTCTGCCATCAAGCTGCCTTCCCTCAAACTCACATCACTCATTCATATACCTCTCCATTTCATTCTCAGTCTCCTCCTTAGCCTCATTTATATGCACTCACCAAGTCAGTCTCACTCTCCATTCTCTACATGGCCAAGCCATCTCAAGGGACTTCTTCCTAACACTTCCAGCAAATCCACAACAATACTAGTTTGAAAGCTCTTCAAGCTTGGTCATAACAAAATTGCCACCAGCCTTTTCCTATCTAACTGCTACTCTCTCCTACCATTTCCAACCTTCCTCAATTCCACACCATCTTTCCAACTCATGCTCAGTCATCCTATCATCACCTTTCACCACCACCACCTCAGTCATCCTATCATCACCTTTCACCACCAACATCTCAGTCATCCTACTACCACCACCACCACCACTACCACCAATCATCATCATCATCATAATCCTTCTTTTTTTCTCTCACCTATAAGTGGCTTGAGGTACTTCAGAAAAAAATAAATAAAATAAAATAAAATAAAAATGTCAGGGGAAGGGATGATGGAGGGGGATGGAACAAAGGGAGCAGGCTATGGTGCCTCTCCTAACTGGGTGGAGGAACACAAATGTGGTGCCCATCCAGAAACCAGGCTTGATCACCTGAGGTTGTAATAGTAGTAGTTGTTCCCAAGGCAGTCTGGCCGAACAGCCCTGAGTATCTAAGGAAGGCCACAGCCGAGACCGGGCTTTCCCAAAGAGCTCTCAAGGAGTGTACATTGTGTTGTTGGCACAGGCAACTGTGTGCAATGCAGTCTTCCATAATGTGCTTAATAGTATGGGGTTCTGTGCTGCATCATGGACAGGCATTAGCAACGGAGTCATCCAGCTTCTTCTAACTCAAGAGGTCTGGATGATGCCCACATCTCTGCCTGGCCAGGTGGACCCTATCCTCAGGAGGGAGGTAGGATTCAGAAGGGTGGACATAAGGAGGCTGTGCATGCAGCTGTGTGTTGTCTTTGAGTGACTGACTGGAGCAGCGAGTGATCTGAGCATGGATATGCTTCTGGAAGCAGGTTTGAGGCAGGCAAGGGGAGAGAGATGACAGTATTTGTGTATGATAGTCTGTGCTGGGCATTTTGATGTTTCTTGGTGAGTGGATGTGCTGCCATGTAGTGTAGTGGATGGTGTGGGTTTGTGGAGGCTGTGGCGAGAATATGTGTGCCTCTCGTCTCTAGATGATTCTTGACTTTCAGGGCTTTGGTTTCTTGGTGTAGCTGGTCTGAAGGTATAGTCGCTATGCATCATCATCATCATCATCATCCAGACCTCGAGGAGTAGCAATGTCCAAAGAGCCCAAATTTGCCCAATCCAATGGGCCACGTTTCCATTCACTCATCATTCAAGCCCCTGGAACCCTGGCTCTATCGGATATGCCACAAACATTCGCCACGTTCTGTAGCTTCACATAAACATATCCGATAGAGTCAATCTGGATGCTGTGACGTTAAAAAGTAGTTGTGCAGCCTGTGATTATTTTTAGGGCCTTGTTCTGCATGGTCTGTAGTGTGTTATAGTATGTTTCAGTGAGGTTAGAAGCCCAGGGCTTCCATAGTTCATCAATGAATGTATATATTGTTTGTATACTGTGGTGGTGGTTTCTTTATTGTATGGGAAAGTGACCTTAGGGCACTGAGTCTTGGTGTTAATTTATTTGTAATGTTTGTGATGTGTTGTTTAAATGATACATGTACTGTATTTCACAAGAATTTTGTGTGTGTGTGTGTGTGTGTGTGTGTGTGTGTGTGTGTGTGTGTGTGTAACTCACCGGGTCGGTCAGGATCACTTGATGGTAGTGATCGTC
>JAGKTI010040542.1:0-10388 GCA_018397915.1 Birgus latro
TTGATGGTGTACCCGTAAGGTGACGTGGGTGTGTTTGTGAGGTGCTTTACGCGCTTGTGATGTGTGAGGGGTGTCTGTGGCTTTCTTTGCCGTGAACATTGGGTGTCTGGGTTTCTTTCTGTGATTGTGGGCTGTCTGTGGGTTTCTTTGCTGTGATTATAGGCTGTGTCTGTGGGTTTTTTCTGTGACTGTGAGGTGCATTTATGGGGGTCTTTCTGTGGTTGTGGGCTGTCTGTGGGTTTCTTTGCTGCGAACGTAGGGTGTGTCTGCAGGTTTCTTTGGTGTGACTGTGGACTGTGTCTGTGGGTTTCTTTCTGTGACTGTGGGCTGTCTGTGAGTTTCTTTTCTGTGATTGTGGGCTGTGTGGGTTTGTTTGCATTCCCTGTGAGATGGTTTACGATGTGTGTGTCAGGAGCTGGTTTGTGAGGGGCTAATGTGGAGCGTTTGTGTGGTGCCTCGAGAAAGAGAGAGAGAGAGAGAGAGAGAGGAGAAAGCGATACAGCATTAGCGATATTTCCCGGAGACTTCACCACAACACAGAAGGAAATATGACAAATTTCTGAAGGTACAGCAATGAAGTGGTAAGTGGTCAATGAAGTGGACTAGCAGTGTGATGAAATGGCCCTTTATAGTGTCATAAACACAGCAGTATTTGAGTTACTGATGAAAGATGACAGGAAACTTAAGATAATAGGAAAAAATCACTCTGACGACGTATCCCCTCTTGAAGAATCACAGGCACGACCGAATCTGAATAACTTTGAATTTAGAACTTTGGCTTAATACATTTCGGGCGAATTTTAGACTTTTAGAAGCTAATTAAAGATGAAGTGGGAATTTTTTACAGCAGGCCAAAGAAGATAACTCATGATGTAACGCCCTCGTCCTGAACCATACAGGGAAATATTTGAAGGACTTTGATTTATTTTGAGCACTTTGACTTGATGCTTCTGGGATGAATCTCAAGTATTTATGAAAGATGGCATACTAAGTTGTGAAGTATGTTCCAGGAAAAATATTTAAAACTGGATATAGCGAAACATCCTATAAACCTGTAAACACGGCAGTACTTGAAGATTATTGACTGAAAATCTAGCGCGTGAATCAAGACTTATTTATGCTGATGAGAATATATGATTGTAGATAAATGAAGCACATAAACCTACCTATTAAGAAACACTCCCCACCTCCAAGAAAACCATAAACTAGAGAGATTTCGAAGCACCCTTAAGACCTCTGGGTTGAAATTTTAAACAAAGTGATGAAAGATGACAGCCGAGTTTGCAAAAGTAGCCCAATGAAGAAAACCAGCCATGACGAAACGCCCTCTCTTACGGGAGCATAAACAAGGTCATATTTGAAGCCCTTTGACTGAATACCTCGAGGCCGAATCTTAAGCAAGGGCGACTTTAGAGGAACAAGGGAGAGACGTCAGTGTAAGGAGAATTTATCACTGCTCCTTGCTATTTACTGGGCAGGGACAAAAGGCGGGGTGTGATTGCATGAACAAGCAGGATAATGCACGCGTCTTGTGCTCAGCTTTAGTTGACATTATTTTGTTAAGGGGTGAGGGTTGGTGCGGGCTGGAGGTGAGGGTGAGAGGAAGGGGTAGGCTGGTGGGGGTGAGGGTGAAGATTGAGTGAGACTGGTAGAGTGGGGGAGGGGAAGGTTGATGGGAGTGAGTTGGGGATGAGTGAGGACGGTGGGAGAAGGAGGGGGAGATACTGTATATGTGGGAGGGGGAGTGTGGTGTGGGGGAAGGGATAGTGTCTGGGAAGTGGGAGAGTGATGGTGGTGGGGGACAGTGGGGAAGAACTATGAGGGTGGGGAGAGTGAGAGTGGTAGGGGTGGAGTTGGGGAAGGTAGTGGGAAAGTTATGAGGGTTGGGGGAGTGAGGGAAACAGTGCGAGGCAGGGAGGTGTGGAGGAGGGGTAGTCATAGGCGGGGATGGTGATGTGGGTGGTTGGAGTTAAGGTGGGGAGGTTATGAGCGTGGTGGGTGGAAGGAATTAGGTGGATGAGCTGTGTGGAAGAGGGTGGATGGAGGGAGAGTGGTGTGGAGAATGAGAGAGGTGAGGGAGGGATGTGGGGATGGTGGTGATGGGGGAGGTGGGGGAGGGATGTGGGGATAATGGTGATAGGGAGGGGATGGGGGGATATGAAAGTGGTGGGGGAAGGAGTGAAGGTGTGGGGGAGATAGTGAAGGTGGTATGGGTTGGGGTAATGATGTCAATGGGTGGGTGGGCCTTATGGTGTGGGGGAGGGAGTTGGGGGTGGAGTGGAGGGGATGAAGGCGGAGTGAGAGGAGAAAGGAATAAGCGGAGAGTTAGGGGATGGAGTAGGTGTGCGTGGGGTAAGAAGGGGCAGTGATAAAGGAGTGGAAGAAGTGAGGATGTTAATGGAGGTTGGTGGGGGACAGAGAAAGTGAATGATGCTGATTGTGGTTGTGGTGGTTGTGATACGGGTGGTAGTGGTCGTTGTGGTTATAGTTGCGGTAGCTGTGGAAGTCGTTGTGGTGGTGCTGGTGGTTTAGATAGGGGTGGTAGTTATGGTTGACGTAACTGTGGTAGCAGTAAGAGCTGTGGTAACAGTGAGAGTCGTGGTAATAGTGAGAGTTGTTGTTGTAGTGAGTTGTGGTAGTTGTGACAGATGTGGTCGTTGTGGTAGCTGTGGTAGTGGTGGTCGTTTTGCTGGTGGGGGAAGTAACAAAAATTTTCTTAGGCTTGGAGGAACGAGCAAAGTACGTTCAGTCTATTTTCTCGAGGTTTTCTCGTGATAATTCTCCTACTTTATATCCTTTTTTCCCTCTCTTTCTGAATGCTTCCGATCTTACTCATAATGGCGGGAGGGGAATTAGGACGAGGGAAGTGATGTTGCGATGTTACTGAAATTTATGGCAGTGGTGGTAGTTTCGATTGTAGACGTTGATTAATTTTTTGTGGTATCAGTGGTACCTTTCGTAATGGTGGATGCAGTACTGTGTTGTTTCTGTACCAGTTACGGTGGTGTTGATAGCGGTGTAGGCTTTTTACATTAACCTGGCCTAATTTCCATCCTTTTGCAGCTTATTTCATGCAGTTCAGCGGCAGAAAAAGACAATGCTATGGCTGTACATCCCTTTACATCCTTTCCATAACCTTCGTGACTAGCGTTATATTCTAGTGTTAATCTATTGTTACAACTCAGCATTCTCGATGGAGAGATGGCAATTCTAGACCAAGTTAGAGTAGAATGAGTATAGTGGTTGTACTTAATGCAATACTGATGATAACAAGCATGTAGCTAGCATGAGATGAACCATAGGGGAAGTGGAAAGAGTGGATAGGAATGATACTAACAAGGGCAGCTGGTGGTACAGAAATCATTGCTTCAACAATAATAGTCTAAGTAAAGATATGCTACTCTGTTCAATCCACCACAAGGCAATTTTAATCAAGTATGGAAAATATGGATTGATAAGGGGTTCGAATACCATAATTAAACAAACTAAAATTATTGGTTGATCTTGGTATTTTATTCTGAAGGAGGCTTTGAATGGTAGGAATAGTGGTAGGAAGGATGGTGGTAGGAAGGATGGTGGTAGGAAGGATGACGGTGGGCAGGATGGTGGTTGGCAGGATGGTGGTAGTAAAGATGGTGGTAGGTAGGATGGTGGTAGTAAAGATGGTGGTAGGTAGGATGGTGGTAGCAAGGATGGCAGTAACTGAGAATGCAGTGGATGAATGATTAATAAGGGGAATTTTGATGGAGAGAATAGCGGTGGAAATGGATGGTTTGACTGTGGTAGGAATGGCTAGAGATGGTGGTAGCAAGGACAGTGGTAAGACAAGCAACTGCAACAAGAATAGTGGTTGCCAAGAAACTGACTGGAGATGGTGGTGGTAGGAATGGTTGCAGACGCTTTGATTGTGGTAGGGATGGTTTCAAAAGGAAGATGGTGGTGGCAAGGACAGTGGCAGAATAATTACACGAAGACCTGTGGCAGCTGAGATAATACTGGAGATGTTGGTGGGAAGAACGGTGGTAATGGAGGCTTTGACTGTGGCAGGGATGGTACTGATAAAGATGGTGATATTAAAAATGATGAAAATATTAGTGTGCCTATTTAACCACAGTAAATAATAACTCAACTTCGTACGCCAGAAGAAGAAGAATGTTTTATAATACGATGAACTAAATAATGAGAAAATTTACAAGATTTTTAAAAAGATTTAGAGTGACGACGAAGGATACTGATAAAAGCACAGAGAGTTGTTATAAGTCTGAAGAATAAAGAAAGTTTGGTAAGACGTCAACCTAAACAATGTGAGAAATGACAAGAGATTTCTGGAGACACACAGACAAGACGAAAGGACACAGAAAGAAGAAAATACAGCTGTAGTTCCTTTTGCTTGGAGGACGAAGGTGTGATCTGACAATGAATTAAATAAGGAGAGTTTTGAAAGATCTATACTGAAAATAATAAAAAAGATAAAGGGAGAATACAATGAAAAATGTATATAGCTGTAATCCCGTATGCCTGAATAATTAATGCTGATCTGACAATGAACAAAGACTAAAAGAATTACAAATGCACGAAATTTTTAACAAGAAAGGTTGAAATGACGAATGGTCGGAAGATAAAAGATTGATATGACCAATGAAATGATTATGATGCATTTGGAGATATCTGGTGGTTAAAAACAAAGAAAAGAAACTACATGTGGAGGAAAAGATAACAACAGATAGCTGGAGAATTTTTGATAATGAAATATGTACAGAATATAAAAAGAAGTAGCAGGGATAGATGATAATGGAAAATACAGCACGTGTAAAAAGTGTGGTGGTTATAGACGATAATCGGAGTGATCACATATGGAACAAAACTGTACCGTAAAGAAGTATCTGTACACTTATTGACAGCCAGGATGAAGAAGACTTAGATTAACACCTATCGACTGCACGGGGTTCATTAAGACAGATAATTAACTCTGCTTTATCGCAATCTTCCCCAGCAAATTATTTCACATCCTGGTGCTCATTTAAATTGCTGGGTGGACGGGGAGAAAGGGGGAAAAAAATCTACCCATTCTTCTGACAGGCCCCGGAATCGAATTCGAGTCCTTTTAGATTCGAGCTGGATGTCCTAACCAATGCACCACCAGTTCCCCTCATTAATAACAGAGATAAAAGGAGTACAAAGGAAAGTAAACATCAACATATCAACAAATATATGGGTCCCTTCAAAATATTTACAACAGTGTACAGGTACAGTACCGTAGTTTGTAATTAAGGTATACGTTCCGTGGGTAAAAATGAAAAAGAATGATAGTAAAGAAGGACGGCAAATTTAGAAGATGAAGACGGGATGGGAGGAAAGGATGGAGAGATTTATGTATTTGAGCTTCAGAGGCTCTGTCTTGGAGTAGACAATAACTACGGTGTGTATTCCACGTGTCAAAGAAAAGGATAGCACAGCAGTAAGAGGAATGGAGAAGAACAGTATGATCAGATGGTGGGCAAATATATATGAAAAAATGGAAGAAAAGACAGGGGGACTTAGCATACTTTAATATTCTCTTGCTGAGGGCAGTTTGGTATTGGGTAGGTTAAAACTAAGATACATATTCCTCTAGTTGAAGACAAGGATAGAAAAACAGGAAGACGCTTGATGGAGAAAGAAGAAGAGGGGAGGAGGGGGGACTCACCAAGAAAGAGAACGTGGTGAAATTATATGCACGTCCTTGTGGAACCTTCAGAGGGCAAATTTATCTTTTTTTATGTGGCAAATTGAGGGGGCGTCCAATAGTCATCTGGTTGGGAGAGCTTAAATGGGCCGTGATTGTGGTGAATTGGTGGTGAATTGTGGTGAGCTGTGGTTGTGGTGGTAGCTGTGGTGGTGGTGGTAGGTGAGAAATTGAGGATGTTATTGTGGTGGTGGTGGTGATGAGGGATTTTGTAGGTTGGTGGTTAGTTGTGGTTGTAATGGTTGTTTTGGTGTTGTGGAAGCTGTGGTGTGATGGTAGATGCAGTTGCTGTGGTTGTGAATGGGGGGTTGTTAGTTATGGAGGTAGTCATGAGGAGATGGTGTGGTAGTTCTGGCTGTAGCTGTGTGGTGCTGGTAGTTGTGGTAGCATAAGTGTGGTGGTAGTTGAGGCAGTTGTGGTGGCAGGTGTGAGGTGGTGGTAGCTGAGATGGTAGTGGGTGTGGAGTAGGCGAGTACGTGCTTCTTAGCTGAGGTGGAAAGCTGTTGTGGTTGTGGTAGAAGTTGCTGCTGTGGTAAATGTGGTGGTGGTTGTCAAGATGTGGGTAATCGTGACTGTGTCGATTACAGGTGAGGGACTAGGGGAGACTGTGTGCTTCTTGTTCTTGTGGTGGTCAGCTGTGGTGGTGTGGCTGTGGTGATGAGTGTGGGGGATGTGGCTGTGGTGGTGAGTGTTGTGGTAGCGAGTGTCACAGCTGTGGTAGTAATTGCAGTAGCTGTGGTAGTGGTGGCAGTGTGAGAGAGTGATGGTTATAGGGAGTTTTGGTGGCATCTGGGATTGTGCCAGTGTTCAGATTTGTGGTAGTGGTTGTTGTAGTTGTAGCTGTGATTGTTGTAGTTGTAGCTGTGATTGTTGTAGTTGTAGTTGTGATTGTTGTAGTTGTAGCTGTAATTGTTGTAGTTGTAGCTGTAATTGTTGTAGTTGTAGCTGTGATTGTTGTAGTTGTAGCTGTGATTGTTGTAGTTGTAGCTGTGATTGTTGTAGTTGTAGCTGTGATTGTTGTAGTTGTAGCTGTGATTGTTGTAGTTGTAGCTGTAATTGTTGTAGGGATGGGGGTGTAAGAAGAAGTAGTCAGTATTGAGGAATGTCGAAGGTAGCGCTGATTGTGGTAATTGTGGTAGATACAGTATTGCTCGTGGTTGCAAAGGGAAAGTTACTGCCGAGTTATTTAAGGCAGTGATGGTTACTGTAGTGGTAGTTGTGGTAGTTCTAGATAGTGGTGACGACTGTGCAAGGAAAAGTAATAGTTACTGAAGAACGTCGAAGGTAATGTTGATGGTGGTAGTTGTGGTAGTTACGGTAGTGGTTGAAAGTTACTGTAGAATTTTTATGGCACTGATGGTTGTTGTGGTAGCTGTGGTAGTGCCCAAATGTTTATAGTTGTGGTAGTGAGTGCTGGTAGTTATGAATATCGAAAGCTTGAATGTTTATTGAAAAATCTGGCCTATTATCATTCAGCACTCTGATAGCAGATGGTTGTGCTGAGTTTGTGTTTTTTTTTCCTTTTCTTGTTTCAGCATCTTACGCACCTCATATCTGATGATGATGATGATGATGATGATGATGATGATGATAATTGGACAGTGACAGTCATAGAGCAGTAATGATAGTAATTTTTGCTGATGTATGTATTTAAGTGTTGTTGTTTATGGACGAAGACAAACAATAATAATAATAATAACAATAATAATAATAATAATAATAATAATAATAATAATAATAATAATAATTGAGGATATTGAGTTGTTTGAGCTGGGGGTCTGCATGAGGCTGATAATTGTGGATAATGAAAATAAATGCTTGAGGTGGAGTAGGGGAGAGTGGGGCAGCCTTGAGAGTGGGGTGGATTGTGGAGGGGTGGATTGTGATTGAGGTTGCGAGTGTGGATGTAGCTGTGGTGTTGTTTGTACTACTCCGAAAGCCTTTGGTAAGTTGTGGTGATAGTGATTGTGAGTGTGGTGGTAGTGGTTGTGAGTGTGGTGGTAAGATCGTGGTGCATTGGAGAAATTTTGGTAGCTGTGGTTGTGGTGGTGATAGCTGGTCTGTGCTGGATTTGTTGTGGCGGTTTTGGGTGATGTTGGCAGTTGTGGTAGTGATGGTGACTGTGTGGTACGATCGTGGTAGTTTGGTGTTTCCGGTAGCTGTGGTAAAAGTGGCGGTGGTGGTCATGGTGTGTTTGCTGGTAGGGTCATGGTAGAGAGACATCGCTAGCTGTGGTAATGGTGGTGGTGACAGCTGTGGTAATGGTGATGGTGGTGACTGCTGTGGTAGTGGTGATGGTGGTGGTAGTGGTGATGGTGGTGGTAGTGATAGCTGTGGTAATGGTAATGGTGATGGTGGTGGTGGTGACAGCTGTGGTGATGGTGGTGGTGGTGACAGCTGTGGTAATGGTGATGGTGGTGACAGCTGTGGTAATGGTGATGGTGGTGACAGCTGTGGTGATGGTGACAGCTGTGGTAGTGGTGATGGTGGTGATAGCTGTGGTAATGGTGATGGTGGTGACAGCTGTGGTGATGGTGATGACAGCTGTGGTAATGGTGATGGTGGTGATAGTTGTGGTAATGGTGGTGATGGTGGTGGTGGTGGTAGCTGTGGTAATGATGATGGTGGTGGTGGCTGTGGTGATGGTGACGCTGGTGATAGCTGTGAGGCATGTGGATGTGCTGGTAGATTCATGGTACTTTGAGGAATTGTGGTAGCTGTGGTGGTAGTGATGATTGGTTTGTACTGCACCGTTTGCCTCTTCAATAACCATATATTATTTTACCTCACGTCACTTTCTAAAGCAAATACCATACAGCATCAACCTGAAATTTTGGTAGCTCTCCCTCTCTCTCTCCTCATTTACATTCCTAGATAGTTCCACCCAATTTTCATCCACCTCTCTCTCTCTCCACATGTCCAAATCAACCTCAGTCTCCCTCTCCCTCGCACATTATATTGCCAATGCACTCAATTCGAAGTCTGTCTCTCAGTGAAGGTTTAGAAATAGAAGGTTTAGAAGTTGTTACATAAACTCTGCATAAATAACGTACGAAAGGATATTAATCACCCAAATTCAAAAATAAATCGCTAAGGAAAAGGTGTTAAGGAGCTTCCTTAACTGACCAGAATACGAAAAAAAAAGAAGAATGAAAATGAGTAACAGTATCAAAAAGGGGTCACGTCTCACACAAGGACCGTACTAAATCTCAAACAATAAATCGCTAAGGAAAAGGTGTTAGGGAGCTTCCTTTACTGACCAGAATACGAGAAAAACGAAAAAGAAAAAAAATGAAAAAAAAAAAAAACTGACGTCTCACACAAGGAACTTCAAAAAACTGGAACTGCACATCCACAAAATACATCTTGCGGGGGAACATTTATCCAATAAGAGACACGCTTCAAAGTATGTCCCTTAACAACATAATGCCTCTCTACTTTACCACAAGAGCAATGGAGCTTGACATTTCATTAACTGGGAGAAGAATACCCTGAAAAAAAAAAAAAAAAGCTATCCGACATTTCAGAAAGGTTGTGCTCAATTACGGCTTGCATCATCTTCCCAGAAATCACAGAAGACTTAGCGGCGGGTCTGCTCTTGTGGGCTTAGAGACACCCTAGGGCTTTATCGAACGTTTCTTATGGCTAAAATGTTTCGTATTCAAGGGTAAAACTGTTCTCCTTCAAGGAAAAAACGGTTCTCCTTCAAGGCAAAAACGGTTCTCCTTCAAGGCTAAAACGGTTCTCCATCAAGACTAAAACGTTTCTTCTTTAAGGCTAAAACGTTTCTTCAAGGATAAAAAGTCTCTTGTTCAAGGCTAAAACGTTTTTTCTTCAAGGCTAAAACGTTCTTATTCAAGGCTAAAACTTTCTTAAAGGCTAAAACTTTTCTCCTTCAAGGCTAAAACGTGTCTTATTCAAGGGTAAAACGTTTCCTCTTCAAGACTTCAACGATTCTTAGTCAAGGCTAAAACGTTCCTTTAAGGCTAAAACGATTCTTATCCAAAGTTAAAAAGTTTCTTCTTCATGGAACGTTTCGAGTGAACAAGTATATAATAAGTAAAACCAGCTAGTAGAAGGCTAAATAAAGGTAAGATCTAAAGCAATCTTCCTATTTCCTAAAACTTCACCTAAGCTGAGGAAAATCTTACAGAACTATACTCCTTTTACTTCAACTTGGCCTAAATTGCCATCACTACGTCTTGAATGCTAAGCTGTAACAATAGATCAACACTAGCATATGATATCAGTCACGAGGAAGTGCTATGAGAAGAATATTGAGCTGTAGTCTTCTTCTGGCAGTAAGCAACGTGAAATAGGCTACAAACGGGCGAAAATTTGGGCCAAGTTAAGGGGAAAGAGGTGTAGTTAGCAAAAACTGATATAAAATAGTGAGTCCAATGCATGAAAGGGTGCACTGAAGAAAACCGCTCCAGGTCGCTCAGAAATAACATAAAATACATGATCACTGCACTCTAAATCACTCAGCATTGCCCCGGGATTAAGAGTGACAGAGTTGAGGACGTGAGGTGGGCCAAGATGGGAAAAAAAGCGTGTTCATGCAGCCAATTTACGAGTAAGGGGAGAAGGAGAGAGAGAACGAGTGCAAGGTGGTCGAATTATGAGGCTAGAGGGGGAGACACGTGAATGGCAGAAAGAGAAG
>JAGKTI010040543.1:0-10388 GCA_018397915.1 Birgus latro
TGTCAGCTGGGTCCCTCAGCTGCCGCATCATCTGGCAAAACTGGAAGGAAATATGTTAACCGGATTTCCGAATACAATACCATCCGGAACATATGAAACAAATTGTTGACACAATCTCAGGAGCAGGACTGAAAGGAATATGATCTTAATCGGATGAATATCCTCCGAGGTCGTCCACAACCAGAAACTGGGACTTTTCCGGATTTTCCGGATGTCATCAAATTTTCCATGAAGCATTAAAGCCACCAAACTTTGTGGACTTATTGACTATGATGACTTAAAGTGACATGCACAAGATCAGTGACCTTGACCTCAAGGTCCTTCTGGAGTTCGGCTTCTAATAGGCAGCGGCTGTGGGAAACTTTTCTTTATATGATTTTGGCACAACTCTCTATAGCATAAAAAAAAAAAAAACTTAATGACAATAAGGTGAAACGAAATGAATGAATGGTGTGAGACTTGTAGACAATCAAGTATGAGCGTTCATGGGAAGACAAATTAACTCTTTCGCGCGCGGATAAGTTTCATAAGTTTTTTGTCCTATGACACATCACTCTCTCGCCACCACCCTGCCGCCCTCCGCGCGCACCAAAATCGTGTATTCTCGGCTTATTTTCACCAACCAAACTTATTTATTTTCCCACATAACCTACATATTCCTATTCGTCGTTGTTTGTTCTACACGATAAGCAAGAAAAAAAAACACTATACTTACATTAGGGCACTGTGAATAAACATTCGGCAACATTCATTTCACTTCCCAACACCATATCTCCAATGTTTACTAACTTATCTCATCATGTTATACCATCAATAGAAAAAGAATTTTATTAGCTTTCTAATGGGACAGTTCCCAGTTTGATACGAGGTATGGTTTTCGAGTAAGAAGCGATAAGTAACATCAATTTTCGACAGACAACAGATTTTTTTATTTGGAAAGCTCTAGCGCAGAACTTTTCTCACCAGTTTTAAGTTTTTATTTCAACATCTTATGCAGAATTTTATGAGCTTTCATTTGAGCCCCGAATTAGTCTCCTACGCCTAATAGTTTTCGAGAAAAATGCAAAAAAACTACGGTGTACCCACCCACGCAATGAGACACCATCAGCCGCGCTCACACTCACATACAGTACTTTATTTTCTCATAGCGCGTGAACAACTTCATGCTTGCTAGATTTTTTTTTCGGTTTTATTCTATTATGAAATTACTTTCTTTTTTTTTTCATCTCAGAAACCGCACATGAACACTAAATCAGTTGCTAACAGGTGAAACTGAAGCTGTACATATTTTCCTATCATTGGTATTTATGTAAAAAGACAACTATATATGTAGATGTAAATATACGGTGTAGTGACATAAATACAGATAAATAAATACATACATAAAGAAAATCACTTACTTCTCCAGTGGCGATGCTCTTCCTGCAGGATCAGCTGGATTTGGAGGTGAGGAGTTATGTTCTGTGTGTGTGTGTGTGTGTGTGTGTGTGTGTGTGTGTGTGTGTGTGTGTGTGTGTGTGTGTGTGTGTGTGTGTGTGTGTGTGCTCCACTAGTGAAGGTCTCGCTCGGTATGGAACCACTCGAAACAGTCACCCATGCAAAGCAGCACATCACATACAAGACACATGTTCCTCGTATCCTTCCTCACCCTAAACCTGAAGCACTAGGTACACCTGAGCCTCTTCCCATGGGGGATCCTCGTCCGGTGGTGGCCCAGGGTTCGATCCAACCTTACGTCGTCGTCTATCATCTGGCGATGCTTGCTTGGATGCCCTCTTGCTCTTCCTTGGTCCTGTGTTCTGGGAGTGGCAGCTGCAGGCCCAGGCACGGGTTCTCCCGACGGACCAGTAACTGGAGGTGGTGGCGGTGCTGGCACCCCTGATGGCCCTGCCACAGGCGGTGCTGGTACTGGTGCGGGCACCTGTGGTGGTCCTCCTGCAGGCGGTGCTGGTGCTAGTGCTGGCACTGGTAGTGGTACTCCTGCAGGCGGTGCTGGTGCTGGTGGTGGCAGGACCAATCCTGGGGCCTGTGCCTGTGCCTGCTGGGTGCCATGTCCTGGTAGTGCTGGCCGTCGGGTTGGAAGGTCTGGGGCGTGGCGGATTACATGTCCAGATGCGGGCCAGTCTTCTTCATGGAAATGCAGAAGATCGTAGATGATCTGCTCCACAAATTCAAGGAGAGTTATTGCCGCTTGTCTGTACTTTTTGTGCGAGGCAAACGCGTTGAAAAGTGCCATGTAGACAAAGTAGAATATAATCTTCGTCCACTTGACTTTTCGCCATTGGATGGGGTGGTACTGGACCATCTTGTCGAAATGGTCCACCCCACCCATGTACCTGTAGTAGTCCTCCACAATGACGGGCTTCTGGACTACCTTCTCCACATGGGTCGTCCGCCCGTCATTACCTCGCACCTTCCACTGAACCTTCTTTGGAATGGTGTCGGGGCTGTGGAAGGTGGACACCAATCTCACAATCTGCATGTCCCTCCACAGCAGGACGAGCACGTTGTCCTTGTGCCTGTACGCTATGTCTCAGGCAGGCTCTTAGCCCTTGCGATGGCCTGCAGCTGGCCTGGTGCTCCTCTAGGTCCCACACCCGTAAAACCCTGCTGTGATGAGGCGTTTGCACAGGGCTACAGAATTGTAATAATTGTCCATGAATAACTTGTAGCCCTTCTCCTTCAGCAGTTCCACAAGGTCTAGCACGGTGTTCTCGAGGGTCCGCTGCACCCCCGTGTAGACATCGAAGTTCCAGATGTAGCCCGAGGTCACCTCAGCCAACATATACAATTTGATAGCGTACTTGGTGGGCTTCTGAGGGTTGTAGACCCGGAAGGAGAGCCATCCATTCCACCCCAGAGAGCCCTGATCCAGGCTGAGACGCTCCTCGGGTTGGTATGTCGACTTGATCTGCTGAAGGAGGTACTCAAAGACCGTGCGAACGCAGATGAGCCAATCTTGGTTGTCCCGGGGTATGGCGAGCGAGTTGAAGCAGTGGAAGTGCCAGAGGATGGTGTTGAAGTGCCTTCCGCTCATCGCTCGCCGGAACCTTGGGTAGTCGTGCAGCTCGTTGCTCCTCCAGTAGTGCCTGATGGTCGGCATGTGCACAACTCTCATGAAGAGGTATAACCCCAGGAACTTGGGCATCTCCTTTTCATTACAGGTGAACCAGGCATCCAGCTGAGTCCCCAGGAATGTGGCGTACCGGTTGGTTTCCACGGTGAGATATGACAACAACTCATGCATGAAGAAAAGCTGGAAAAACTGCAGTGGAGTTGTTGGGATATCCACCTTGATCTCCTTCACCTGGCCAGCGAGGATGTCACCGTAGCATCCTGCACAGCAGAAGCAGGTGGAGGAGCCATCCTCACATACGATGGCCCAGCTTCCTGTGACACTGGCTCGGCCAAGGGGGCAGAAGGAACTGCAGATGGAGAGGCGACGAAGACAGCAGTAGGACCGGGATGTCCTAGGGGTGGGGAGGGTGCTACAGTGGTGCCAGCCACTGGCTGTGGTGATGTCTCCCATGGTGGAAGGCAACAGGGCAGCTCCACTTCCTGGCGGGAGGGTGTCAACTCCTCCTCCTCCACCCCTGAGGGGTCGCTCTCACTGTCGCTCTCTGATTGAATCTCCTCAAGGAGTCTTGTCCGCTCTTCTGGTTCCAACCTCCGTTTCATTTTTGCTTGGCAAAAGAATTTCTTTGCTGCAAGCCAACTAGAGAAAAATATGCTGTGCCTAGGCTTGTGAGCTGAAAGAAAACAATCAAGATATTGTATTCACAGGCAGCCAATAATTTTCATCAACACTGGCACAATGCAAGGAATCATGATATATGTGATTGTCCTTGAAAAACATCATCTGCCAAACCTGACTTACCACAGAGGTTGGGCCCACCTACGTGACATACGGGCCACGTGCGAAAAACAGAAGTGAATAAATAAAAACAGTGCAGCATGTCCTCGTAAGGGAAATCATGTGTCGTACACCTGACTTACTGCGAAGGTAGCGAAATGCTACGTGACATACGGACCACATGCATGAACCTCTGTGGTGAATTGTTTCTCATACACTGATAAATTTGGTAATGTCTCATGGGAAAAAAAGAAAAAAAACGTAAACAGTGCAGCGTGTCCTCGTAAGGGAAATCACGTGGCATACACCTGACTTACCGCGAAGGTAGCGAAATGCTACGTGACATACGGGCCACGTACATGAACCTCTGTGGTGAATTGTTTCTCATACACTGATAAATTTGGTAATGTCTCATGAAAAACAAAAACATAAACAGTGCACCATGTCCTCGTAAGGGAAATCACGCGTCTTACACCTGACTTACCGGAAAGGTAGTGAAATGCCTAGTGACATACAGGCCACGTGCATGAACCTCTGTGGTGAATTGTTTCTCATACACTGATAAATTTGGTAATGTCTCATGGGGAAAAAAAACACGTAAACAGTGCGGCACATCCTCGTAAGGGAACTCACGTGTCGTCCACCTGATTTACTGCGAAGGTAGCGAAATGCTACGTGACATACGGGCCGCGTGCATAAACCTCAGTGGTGAATTGTTTCTCATACACTGATAAATTTGATAATGTCTCATGGGAAAAAAAAGAGTAAACAACACGAAAACAGCGCACCGCGGCCTCCTTACAAATTCATATGTGCCACACTGGTAGCACTACCTTCACGCTAATTCAGGTGTAGGACATGACATTTCCCTTACGAAAACACGCAGTACTATTTATTGGATTTCCTGTTCACATGAGACATAACCAAAGCAATCACTTTATGAGAAACACTGAACACTTCATCAAAAAAGTACATGCCCGTGGTCCGTATGTCTGGTGGCATTTCCGGCTTACTCAGGTGTATGACACGTGACTTCCCTGACGAGAAAATGCTGCACTGTTTATGTATTTTTTTTTCCTTCGTCAGACATAACCAAATCTATCAGTGTGTGAGAATCAATTCACCATGAAAGTACATGCACGTTATCCGTGTCTTGTGGCATTTCCGGCTTACTCAGCTGTACGACATGTGACTTCCCTGATGAGAAAATGCTGCACTATTTGCGTTTTTTTTTTTCGCCTCATGAGATATAACCAAATCTATCAGTGTGTGAGAAACCATTCACCACAAAAGTACATGCACGTTGTCCGTATGTCACGTGGGATTTCGCAACATTCACGCTTACTCAGGTGTACGAGGCGACATCTCTCCTAGAAGCACGTGGGTCACTTTCATTATATTTTCACAGTACAGGTAACAAAACCTTTCAATTTATGAGAAACACGGTATATGTCACCACTAAAAGAACATGCAGGTATTACATAGTTCAGATTTGATTTCGCTACCTCTCCGTTAAACTCAGGTGTTTATGTGACGATATCTTTCTTACGACCACACGCTTCTTTCTTTCTCTTTCCACATTACACATTACAAAATCTATCATTTTTTGAGAAATTCAGTATAATTCACCACTAAAACTACATGCATGTGTTCCATTTCTCACGTTGGATTTCACAACCATTCTGGTACCTCAGGTGAAAGCAGCTGACATCTTTGTTATGAGCACGTGGTTCACTCTTTCTCTTTCCACATAACAAAATCTACCATTTTTTGAGAAATTTAACATCCTTGACTACAGGTAACAAAAACTTTCAATTTATGAGGAACACAATATATATCACCACAATAAGTACATGGAGGTGTTATGTAGTTCAGGTTTGATTTCTCCACCTTTCCGCTAAACTCCAGTGTTTACGTGACGACGTCTTTCTTACGACCACGTGCTTCTCTCTTTCTCTTTCCATATTACACATTACAAAATCTATCATTTTTTTTTTTAGAAATTCAGTATATTTCATCACTAACACTACATACAGGTGTTTCACTTCTCACGTTGGATTTCACAACCTTTGCGGTAGGACAGGTGTAAGCAGACGACGTCTTTCTTACGAGCACGTGGTTCACTCTTTCCCTTTCCACATTACACATTACAAAATCTATCATTTTTTCAGAAATACAGTCTATTTCACCATTAGAAGTACATGCAGGTGTTACGTAGTTCACATTTCATTTTGCTACCTATGCGCTACACTCACGTGTTAAGGTGACGATCTTTTTCTTACGAGCACGTGCTTTACTCTTTCCACATTACACATTACAAAATCTATCATATTTTTTTTTAGAAATACAATCTATTCTACCACTAGAAGTACATGCAGGTGTTATGTAGTTCACATTTCATTTCGCTACCTTTGTGCTACACCCACGTGTTTAGATGACAATGTTTTTCTTACAAGCACGTGCTTCACTCTTTCTCTTTCCATGTTACACATTACGAAATCTATCGCACACATATAGTTCAGAACAACACTACATGAACGTGCTCTGTAGGTCAACTGTACAATAACTCAGATATCGCATACAATATTATCTGACAGGCATGTTGCAGTGTTTATGTTGTTCCACATAAGCATACGCTGAACATATCACTATAACGATCGTACTTTATACCACACAAGAAGCATAATGAATAATGTTATAACAATAATATAAAATATCCCTAAACCTCCTCTATTTTCACCCCGTCATGGGAACAGCTTGCCGTGACTGTACAGTGTACGTGACTCATGCCCTGGCCAATATTTTATCACTTACACTTGTTGCACTGTACTCCTTTTTATTGCACAATAACACTAACAGACATATAGCAGCATAAAACAATGATTTCACATACACCTGGGCAATTATTCCGTTCATGACTACGCCGTGTCGTAAGGCGGTTTCCTGCCTCCCCCAGTATTAAGTTGCTGCACATTTCACCACGTCCTTGCTCACTAGCTATTATATAATATATTCACCTGAATCAATGTCACTATTTCAGTGGATGAATACTCACATTTGGTGCAGGGCAGAGGAAGGATTGTTGTAGGGACACGGCGAAAATCTTCGTTGGGCCAACGGCTGATAACCACCAGGAATGAATCACAAACACCTGTTCCCCTAATGCAAACACCAAATCTAATCACAATATTGCCCCAAAAGTCAAAACAGGCACTACTAGTATGGTGGATGACGGTGCACACCCGGGACAGGGGAAATAGAAGAGGATTTAAAGGGACAGAGCCACGTCCTGTCTTCTCCCCTGACAGCCGGTGTGGTACTAATTAACCTGGCAGCGCTGTTGCCTGTCGCGGGTCCCGGAGTTGCCAACTCATTACTTTCAATGAGAGCTGGGCAAGCAATGACACCACCAAAAATGATGCTGATCAGCTGAATACTTTATTTTTGGCATAATTTTTTAACCCTTTATGACGCATTTGTCGTCATCGTGTATTTTCGTGGAAAGACCCATATGACGCCTAACGCGTCATCGTGCACGAAAGGGGTTAAGGAGGGAGTTTGTTGTTGATGATTAGTGTTGGAGAATACTTTGCAGTAATTAATGTGTCACATCAAACCAGCATATGTGTCAACAATAAATATGTGGCAGTAGAAGTGGTTCTGATTAATGCATTTTCACTCAGCATTGACAGAGGTATGGAGGAAGATGTGAATTATTACCACCAATATTAAATGATGCAATATGTGCCCAAACCATTAGAATGATTGTAATTAATGATATGAATAAAAAAGTTGGTCTAGGTCTCGTGAATGATGTAAAAGGTCTTGCTAACATACCAGAGCAAACTAAAATAGAAGTCGACTGAAGAACTTGTGTGAAGAAAGAAAGTTCTTTATGAGTTATTCGTATTTTAGATTTAAAAATGAACATAAGTGAACACTGACAGAAGCTAGGATTCTGGGGTTGTAGAAAGAATGATGCATCGCTTTTTCCTATTCAGAATCATTAGTTCAGTCTGCAGCAAAATTTTGAACGAGTATATTCATTTCGTTTTGTTTCATTTTTGAAGGCTCCAACATGCTTTCACGTGTCAGCCTTGGTCACCTAATGGCGGCTCTCCATGCTGCTCAATCTTTGGCAGCCTCCCTGTTCAATCCCTTAACCCTGAGGTCATGCTTAATGACCTCGTCCCATGTCTTTCTTGGTCAACCCCTCCCAACCCCTCCCCCAGTATTAACACTTCTCACCTTCTGCAGCCAATTATTGTTCCCCATCCTCTCCACATGTCCAAACCACCTCAGCCTACCTCTCCTCATCACAACACCAATACACTCCAGTCCCATCATACCTCTCAACTATTCCAATGTAAACCCAGCCCCCCCAGGCCTTGCATGCAGGGACGCACTGCACATCCACCTAATCATTGTCATTTTTGTATGTTTAAGCCTGCAAATATCCTCTTCCTTTACTGCCCAGGTCTCACTATCATACAGCATCACACTCTTAACACATGCTGCATACAAAGACCCCTTAGCATATAAGGAGAGTCCTCTCAATGTCAGGAGAGGCAACAGCTCCCTGAACTTCTTCCAACCACTTCTCACCCTAGCCGCCGAGCTAGCTCCAGCCCCACCTCCTGCACATAACATGTCTCCCAAATAACAAAACTTTTCCACACACTCAAGAGACTCACCAGCGAGTTCAATCCTTTCGCGGCCAACAATCTCCACCTGCTCTTCCTGACACGCCGCACACATAAAATCAGCATTATCTCGCAGTGTACCTCAAATACCACTACATCTCTTGTGCACCCATTTATCACAAACACTGCACAAGATGGAATTACTTCTCACACCTTTGTGGCAAACTGCACATGGCCACTTTCCCTCTCCTCTGATTGTACTGCCACCAACCCTAGATATCATCCGTTTTGTTTTATCTGCATTTACCCTTAAGCCCTTGTGCCAAATATCATCTCTCCGTTTCTTAAATCTTTCCTCCACCTCCTTTTCATTCTGTGCAGTTAACACCAAATCATCAGCATACAACATCTCCCACGGGAGTCCATATCTGAAGTCACGTGAGAGGGCTTCAGGTACCATGATAAACAACAAGGGACTCAAAACTGACCCCTGATGCACACCAACATCCACAAAAAGCTCATCACTCAAAACTCCATTCACTCTTACCTGGGTGCGAGCACCCACGTACATGGCCATAACCACCCTCACCAGCCATTCTTCCAACACTAGCTTTCTGATCGCCCACTTCACCACCTCTCTAGGGACTCTGTCAAAAGTCTTTTCTAGATCAACAAAAACAAAATACAATTGCCTTTTCTTTCCAATATATTTTTCCTGAAGCTGTCGAACAATGAATATGGCATTAGTGATCCCCCTGCCTGGCATAAACCCAAACTGCATCTCATCAATATTCAATCTTTCTCTAATCATACCTTCTAGAACTCTCTCCATTACTTTCATTATCTGATCTAAGGGCATCACCCTTCCCTTTGTACACATTTACAATTACACTCTTCAGCCAATCATCTTGGACAACACAATTACCAAATCAGTATAAACTAATATTGTAACCATTTGCATACCAGAAATCCGATATGATTCATCTTTCGCTGTTCATTCTTTAACTCTAGTCGAGCAGGGCAGTACTACCAAGGTGGATGGAAAGCTGATGACACGGAGAGCTGGAGCTCCCATTTCATCGGCCCTCAGGACTAGTTCCTGACCATCCTCCTTTGCTGAACTTTTTCAGTGTCTCAATAACACAGAGAGTAGGCCAGCATGCTCTCCAATACAAGTTTCTCTAACAGTCACCACCAAACTACATGCATACTACACACTACACTCCCTTTTCAAAATTCAGAGAAAATGGCAACAAATAACATAGCCTCGGAGTCCCCAAGGGGGGGACCATAAATGCCCCAACAATCCGCCCCTCTCCCGGTGACGACTCTAGGAGCTGCCTGGAACCACTCTCTGACTCACTCCTTCTTCATTTCTGTAACATTTGCGGCCTTTCCTCTAACTTTCGCTCTGTTAAACATCACCTCTCCTCCTCTAAACCTCACCTTCTCTTCCTCTCTGAGACTCAGCTGTCTGAGGCAACTAACAGCAAACCCTTTTCTGTATCCTCCTACTTTCTCTATACTCATTTCAAAGCCAAAGATAGCTGTTGCGTATATGTACGCAACGATCTATCTTGCTCTCGTGTTCCTGAACTTGATTCTTCTGAATTCTCTACTCTCTGTCTTCAGCTCTCCTGTCATTCTCTGACTAAATATATCTGTCCTTTTACTTATCTCCTAATTCTACTTACAATCAAAAATTCTTTGACTATCTTACTTGTATGATGGAACACATTCTATCCATTTCTCCTTGCTCTGAAATCTCCATTCTAGGAGATTTCAATGTTCACCGCCACCTTTGGCTCTCCCCTTTCACTAATCCTCCTGGTGAACAAGCCTACATCTTTTCTATCCTTAATGACCTAGAGCAGCTTGTACAGCACCGTACT